>VWZY01002120.1:95554-110519 GCA_013399075.1 Chloroceryle aenea | reverse complement strand
TTTTTTTTTTTTTTTATTTTGACGAAAACCACTGCTTCCAAACTGATAGAAATATACAACAGGTCATTTACTGAATTTCCTTGAAGTCTACTTAGACTTTGTATCCAGTGTATAGCTTTGTTCATCTGCTGTGTATTGTACCCTTTCTGCCAGTGATGCACAGAAGAGCATTTCAGGAAGAGAGATGGGATCCTAGATGGATGGTTATTCCTTAGCTTTCACTAGGTAAGGCACGCAGGTGAACAGAGGTGTTAAGTCCTGTCATAGCGTGAAGGAAAGTGACAACTTTTCAGCCCTG
The DNA here is from genome assembly GCA_013399075.1 of Chloroceryle aenea. Lineage (NCBI taxonomy): Eukaryota > Metazoa > Chordata > Aves > Coraciiformes > Cerylidae > Chloroceryle > Chloroceryle aenea. The sequence goes on along the minus strand of VWZY01002120.1, from coordinate 110,221 downwards.
AGTAGAGAATTCTGCCAGAGGTTTGAGCCAGAATAACTCCTGCAGCTCTTTTCTGGACTAAAGAAGGTCACAGGCTTTTACATTATGTATTACACCACAACCACATTCTAACACATACCTGAGATAGAAATACTTGAGAGATTAAAAACCTTAGGACACTTCAAACAGAGGTAGCATGTAATGAAATACTTGCTTCAGGCAGTGGTCCTGAAGAAGCCATGGTAAAACTTGAAAAGGACAATAGAGAGCAGTGTAAAGGGAGAAAGAAAGTTGGACTTTGACTTCTGCAATTTCACAACGCCAAGATGGACAGAAGTAGAATTATGGGTACACTGCTGTGTATAAACATGGGCTTTTACATTCAGGCCGCTTTCTACATCATCCCTGACATCAACCTATACCCTGGGAAACATTTAAATTTTGTTCTTTCTCTGCAACATATCCGAGAGTCATGGTTTTCTTTTTAATTCTTCAAACAATGTTCTTGTTCTTCTCTCATTCTGTAACACCTTGACTAGAACCAGGCTTCCTAATTAGGCCATCATACTCTATGGAGAAGCTAAAACAATCACTAATGTCATTCTCAAAGTTGAAAATGAGATCATCAGAATGATCTGACCCTTTCATCCTTTTACCTTGAAGATGAAGGAGGGAAGGGTGATATCCCTAAACAAGAAAGTAAAATGGGAAGTGAGTGAACATTTATAGATTTTCATACTCTTCTGATGAAAATAGCTGAAAATAATTCTTAAGTTTGAACACAGTTTTTCAGGAAGATAAACTGGATAGTGTCATTGGCTTTTGGTCTGGAAGTAAGTCTAGCTATCTGGACAGATTATTCTATTAAGAAATCAGCTTCTGAGATGTGAATTTACCTAGTATTTTCATGTGATACTCTCATAAGTTTAGAGTAAGTAAAGTAGCAGTAAGATAGATACCCATTTGATGAAATGAAGTGTAAATGAATTTCTCCTTCAACTGATATTTGGGGTAGAGTGTATCAGAATCAAAATGATTTTTGAAGCTAAGGCACACAGCTTTCAGCTTTAGACATACCCAGAAGCATATTCTTTTCTAGCAGCTTAAAACACTTTTTTTTTTTTGTTCTCAGCTACCTCAGATTTCATGTGTTCAGCCAAGGATATACTGAGTTCTTGATGACTTTGAATTCTTTTGTTGTTTAGTGGCTGTACAACTATGACTACTTCCATTACTATATATTTATTGTATTGTGGAAGCTTTTTGTCTTGATGCTCAAACTTCCTTGACTGACTTGCTTTTCTTAGGAGAATAACCTAGGGCTTACATTCTCAAATGTTCAGACATCAACCATTTGTAGCAGATATCTTAATTCTCTTTCTCCTTTTAGTTGGTGTTTGACCCTGTAAAGTTTTAAAGTTTCTTTTGTTTGCAGGGTTTGTTTTTTTTTTTGTAGGTTTTTTTTTTTTTTCTTTACATTGAATATCTTCACATGTAAAAGTAATATATGTTGACTTCAGCTATTTTTATTTCAGTGAGAGTACTTTTCAGTGAGAGTACTTTTTGGGAAAAGGATTGCTAAAAGAGGTGTTTACAAATAGTCTGTGAACCACTAGCATTAGGTATTTAAACAGAACAAGTGTGAGAAGTAGTCCAATATCCAGTGCCCATTGCAGCTCTTAAAAGCTGATGGGGAGGGTGGTAAGCTCAAGCAAATGCAGGCACTAAACTGGTTAATTGATATCATTTGAGAACCATTGTCAGCATGTTTTATGACTGCTCTTATCAGTACTAGGCACATTTCTCTCTCATCCTGTCCCTGAAAACCATAGATATAAAATATCATAGACATTTTTAATGTGTCACAGAAAAATATATAAAACAGTGCATTTCTATTTACCTGTACGAAATGGCTGATGCCCAAGCAAATGCATTTTTTTGTGATTGTCTTGTGGTAACCCATCCTTATCCATTTATTTGTATATAGCTATGCCCCATTCTAAATGAAGGCAGAAACTTAACAAAAATTCTTCTTGAATTGACTCTTTTGTTAGTAACTGGCTTTTACTGTTGTAACTAAACATGGCTCCAGCACGAATTGTTCAGCCTTTCTGTAACGTATATAAATGTGCATATATTTGATGTGTGCATATTTGATTTATTTGAAGAAAAATAGACCTGAACTCATCTTTTCCCTCCTGTACTTTTTCACCCTGTTTACCTTTTCATCTATCAGAAAAATTATCCTAAGTGGGATGATAATTAATATTACTCTACAATCTTCAACAGCACTGTCGTGCCAGGAAAAACATATACAAAGAGGGTTGTTTTAACAGAGACAGAAGGAAAATTATAATACTTTGTAAATATTTCAGCATGACTTACTCAATTTCTGGTTTTGCTTTTCACACCTGACACTGCTTTGTCTTATGTTTGACATACCATCAACCTAATCTTCTTCTATATATATCGTTTATATAAGGGCTATTTCCATGGAACTCGGCTAAGCTCCCATATATCTTTACCTGTCTGACTGGTTGATACTGTTTTTCTCTGCCTGATTCCAATATGGCAAGTGTTTTGAGGCAGAAGCCATTCTTCTGATCCTTTGTTTGCCTGGTGGACAATACAGTTATTATAGAGATAAAAACAATGTCTCTAACTAACAGAACATATCTATATCTAAGGGCCGTGACTCACAAGTTCTTAGTGGTTTTAGCTGGAGCAGTTTAAGATGATAGTGCCACCAACTCTCTTCCTTCTCCTTTTATGGAATTTAAATCCCCAGCAGTAGGAGTAATACAAACAAACCCCATGCCATCTCTTCCTCTATCTCAATTTAACAACCTGACATTTTAGTTTATCAGCTTTCATAGATGCTTAATTAATTCAGTGCTCAAAACTGTGAACTGGGATGGCTGAGGAGCAGGCATTTACTTCCTTCTGCCATACCAGAACTAATTTAGAGTTCACAAGTCAAAGCCTTGACCCTTGATATTACTGTGATAGAAATAAAAAATTGCAAAGTTTTTACCCATAAAATCACAGTTCACTAGTTTGAAAATGGTGGATTATAAGAATGAAGCTTGAAGTATTTGTGCCCAATCCTGTATTAATTCTTTTTCTTTCCCATCCTATATTGTTGAACTTTTCTTATATTTCAGATTTTTTTTTTTTACCCTTCTCCTTGCAGTTCTGAAATGTGGGATAAATCATAATCATGAAATGTCATTCATCTTTATTTGAAGACTCTTTGGGTATAAGATGGTCACTAATCAGTACATATTGTATGCATGTGAATAATTCAACAGACTACAAAATAGGTAATCAACCTGTTATTTTGGCAAAGTTTCAGACAGGCACAATTCTATGTAGCCATATTCTCAAACAGTATTACTCTACTAAAGGGCTTTGCACCATCTGACTGTCTAGCTCTTTGTGAGATCTATTGGTAGTTTTTAGCTTGCTATTTGATTTATTATTGCTCCTTGACAAAACATCTTGCCCTTTTTTCAATTGCAGAGAATGAACTGGAGATGGATACACCATCTTCTGTAGTTATGTAGAAGTCACTTTTATAGTCATTATAGCCCTGTGGGTGTGATTTGGTGGCCAAAAGACTCAGTCAGTGTCACAGGCAACAGCAGCAGCAGAGGTAACAACAGCAGTAGAAGTAAGACTAGCAGCAGAAGTAGCATTCAGATTTACTATGTGTATTTGTGTTGCTGTTGATGAACTGCACATATGAGGCACTGGGAATACTGTCTGTGGCAGTTAACTTCTGAATTTTTATTCTTCTTAGCACATTAGGCAACTTTGTTCCAAGACTGTAGCATTTGTTAATAAGTGGGGGAATGAACTTCAGTGAGGTGGATCAGATATAAAAACCACCACAAAGACAGCAAATTGCAACTTCCTTACAATAAAGTACAGTGAAGGGTTTGGGACAGAGTCTTATTTTCACAAGATCAGCAGACAGATCATCGGTTACTCTTCAGATGACATCTGGCTTTATTATCAGCAAAGCAGGATTAACTGATTATTACTGCAGCTGTAAAGAAGGTTGTTTTTGGAATATCTTTGAAACTCATGAATTACTCAATGAAATGGGAAATCGCTGTCCATGGAGTAAGAAAATACTAAAAGTGTTAAGCTTTCTAGCTAGTCTGGCCTAAGGCTTCAAAGATAAACACTAGAAAAAAAGTTGATCAAAGTTAAAGAAAAAGCACACAAAAAAAATGAACCAACAGAAACCACCATGAAGAATGCCTCCTGTCCCTGAATCTGGATGAGCTGAAAGTAGCAGTTTTCAGGTATTTTCCTTCCCTTTATTGTGCTCCCAGACAGCTTCACTGTCCTAAACATCTTCAGCTGATACAAGCTGAATATAGCTTAGATTCTTCTTATAATTCACTCTCACTTTATGAGTAGAAGAGAACTCATCTTCATCCTCATGCTTGAACCAATTTTTTTGCTATTGTAAATGAATGCCTTTTTTTTTTTATTCAGCAGACTTGTATCCATTTCAACTAGCAGATAATTCTGCTCATTCTTTTTAATTTTAAGTGTTGCAAAGGATTTTAGTTATGAAGTAGGACACCATAGATGGGAAACTTCCTGCTTCTCATCTGAAACAAGTGGAAATGTCCTCTGCTTTGCTGTATATGTGTCAAGTAACAAATTGGTTGTGTTCTGAAGCAAGGAAATCCCATCAGTTATTTCGAGAGCACGCCCTGTCACATATGCTGCAATCTCTGATGACCTAGTGCAAGCTGCCTGTGTAGCAATGAAAAGCTTATATTTCAGACTGACAAACAGATTTTTTTCCCCCCGCTGTCTTTCTTTTCTTTATTTATTTTCTTCTCTTCTCTTTCTTTATTAACTGTGTGGCCCATCTGCAATCTTTCCAGTGGTTAATTACCAAAGAAAGTTACATTAGGCATGTAGAACAGTATGACTGTGATTCTGATACTCAGTAAACTCCTGTGGGAGTCTGTCCCCTAATAGATCTTTATATATCAGTTCTGTTCTGAAGGTGAGGTGAGTCTGAAATGTTCTTTTTTAAATAGCTAAAAGAAAGGAAGAAAGGTGATTAAGTGCAAATGTACAGGAAAGTTCTCAGTGTACATGTGTGTAGATAAACAACAATGCAGATGGAGAAGGGTAAGATGAGTTTCTTAACCTTTGTAAATTTAGTTCCTGCTGTGTCTGTCCTCAGTGTTTCTGGATTGGTTTCATATGAGGCAAATATGTAGTGCAGCTTCCAGACAGTTTTCCATGTTTTCATGCATAAAGCCTGTACACTAAGTGAAAAAAAGAAATGAAACAAACAACTGCTCAAGTAGGCCAGGCTATATTTGAATAATAAAAATGGAAATATGCTGTGGAATTCCTTTTCCTGTAGTAGGCTGTTTCTAATCTGCTATTACCTGCTTTCTCAAATTCCCTCTTATCCCCACTTGTGATTAGCTAAATTTATTTAACATTTCTTTCCAAATGCCATCACTTTTACAGGACTATGAGTTACAGAGGAGATAGCTTATGTTTAAGGACAGAATACATTATTATCTCAAGAAATATGAGACCATGATTTTCTTCCGTCATTCAATATTAGTGCTTAACCATGAGCATAACTAAGGATGAAAATAATCTAATTTCTGATATAATGTGCTTGAAACTAAGCATACTCAGGACTCAGTCTGGCACGGGCATGTGGGATTGAACAGCTGCTAAAATATGTAGAACAAGAAAATTGAACAGATACTGTTTAGTGAGTGTTTTCTTAATTCCTGAACATGTGTTTTTGTAAGAGGAATAAAAATTAATAGAAAGATGATAGTGTTGTAGTATCAGCAACTGGCAGTGGCAGTGAGGGTTGGTTACAAAAAGTAGATACCATTTTGCTTGTAAAGGAAGTTAGAAGTTCAGGTCCATCAAAACCAGTTTATTAATGGGTTCAGTTGGACTAAGTACTACAGCAGGAGTTTAAATACTTGTACAAGCATTTGGTTCTGTAAGTATGCACATAGAAGAAATCAAGATGCGGGTTTTTTAAAAGAAACTTTAGGCCATAGTGAGTTCATACTTCATTGGAAATCCTGGCCTAAAGAAGAGTGTTTAGGTGCTGTTAAGACATTGACTTTTTCAATGAAGTTATTTGGAGCAGATTAACACTTCTAAGGAGATGCTTACACTTTCAGGGTCAACAACTAAGTGCCTAATTGTGCTACATCAGTTAACATGGTCAGAATTTATTATTTCAAAGCTAAAAAAAGCAGAGTGGCTTCATTTCAGAAAGAGAGAACCAAAGTGTAAGTTTCAAGTAAAACTGGAGATTGTAGTGTATACAGTTGTAAAATGGGATAGCCCTTGCATCATCTTTTTGCAAGAATTTCAGAAAATGGCTGATAAGGTTCAGAACAGCAAGAAGAAAACTCTCATTTGGCTTTTGCTTTCTTTAATGTACTCCTAAGGAAACTGAGGTTTGACATTTTACTGTGCAACCATCACTGTAATGGTTGGTGTCTCCCAGATTTATGGGTACTCATAGTTTCTAAAACAGCAGCCAGAAAAGCCAAAGTCTTTCTCTTAGTGAGGAAATGTTGGCTGTCACCCTGGTGGAGGCTAGAACAGACTTTCTATCCCTTCGCTTTAAGAGGAGACATAAGATTAAAAAACCCCAAAACACAAAACCAACAACACAGAAGTTGGTTTATATTCCAAAACATGTCAAATTTGACTTGAAATTTGTGTTTACAATAGATTGATAACAAAAGATTCCTGTATTCTGTAGATAAAATGGAGGCTGGAAGGGATGTCATTTATCAGTATCAACAGACGGAAGAAATATGTTTTCATCCACTTCTTTTGCATTCGCACCTGATGCTCAGCTTCTTAGTGTGATTTATGATGCCAAGAGTCCAGTCATTCTTAGATAAGGACCACCTTTTCCTTTGTGCTTCCTTTTCAAGTCACTTAGTGCAACTCTGCCATCATCACATGAAGAGTTTTGGCATGTAGTTAGGTTAATAGTTGAATTTGTTTCTTCAAGAAAGACAAAAAGTTGCTAGAAATGTGCAGAGTCTGTATGTAAGCAGTCAGAAATTGGACCTAACATAATTTCTTCATTTTTAATTTTTCCCTCTTGGGTTCTCTTAGACTGATCTTCTTGAATCTGAAATGCAACTAATGGCTTTGAGTGCTTTAACAGAGCATTGCCAGAACAGGAAGAGTTTGTGGGATATACTCATTCTCAGCACATCAAATTCTGCAGCCCTTTGTGTTGCTATAAAAGTGAGTGATTTGAGTGCAGGTAGCAGAGTCCAGATTTATATCCATGAAACAGTTAGAGTTGCTGCATCCTGTACCTTATTTAGCTCCCTTTTACTTTAATTAATTGCAGCTCTGGACCTCAATTATTTGTAACATTGCTTAGAGCTACAAGGCTCTTTGATAACTCTGTACATTTACCATTGGACCAAGATAATATTGTTATGAATTATGCAGAGAAAAAAATGTCTGTCACTCCACCTACATAGAACATTTTCAGGATATATGCAGATTAGCCTGTCAAATTCCTCAGATTCCTGTTAAACTGTGATGACTTCGTTTACTGCAACGCGTGAATATGAAATTAAAGGGTCAAGCTGTGTTAGTTTTAACTTTTATTTTCCTGACTTTTTTGACTTTCAGATAGACATTTAGTGCTTCTTATATTATCTGAAGACTGTCTGTGGGAGATGTTCTCTTTAGATCTTTCTTCCTATTCTGAATCGCCATTACACTAACAAGTATTTTTTTTTTACACTCACATAACATTTTTCAGAGCATTGCAAAATACTGAATGGGCCTCATATCACTTTAATTGGTCAGCCCTGGCTACATACCTCCCTTATCGTTATCACAGATATTCTTATTTTTGAGTAAAAGAGTCAAATGGCAGAAACATCTGTTCAGTTGGGAAATGCTGAGTTTTTAAAATAGCAGTGACTGTAAAATGTTTTTCTAGAGCTACTTATTAATTATGTATTGTTAAGAAATAAATTGTGCAGTATGCTTCAGGATAGGAGTTAAGTAGAATGCTGTCCAGTTTCAAAAATAAAATTTTGGGGACAAAATACTCATGTAATAGGATTAAATCTTTCTTGTATTAGAAACTGAGTTCTTCAGAAACAGCTGAATACAGACTTCCCAATAATTTCAGTGTTAAGAGTTCCCTCTGATGTAAACATATTTCTCAATAGACTGTGAGTATGGCACTAAAATTTATGTCTTGCTAATATCTACACATCAACTTTCTAACATCGGAAAACATTTGATACTATTATTATTACTAATAGTACTTCTCTCTTCAAACAATATTGCTGAAGTCAATATATTGCTCAACTTAACACATCACAATCACCCCCTATGTCTTTCAAATACAAACATGTGGTTAATAATAAATTTGTATTCAACCATATTTCTGTGTTCTAGGCTGGATGGATACATTGCTTACATGTAATGTAATCAGACAGCAGTCTTTTGCATGCAAATATAGTTAGCATGATGTTGAAAAAGGGAAGAATTTTTCATTTGACAGTATAAGAAGATTGTGTTGATTCAATATCATTAAAAGAAAGACTATTACTGTCTAAAACACCTTTCTGCTTTTCCGCAGTCTCACAACTGATTTCTCTCCTTCCTCAGCTGAAATTGCCTCTCAAAGTTACATAGAATTAAAACCCCCCACTGCCTTTTGCACCTGTGGGTATTTCTATTGGTGTAAAGTGAGTGTAAAATGGGAGTGAAAATACAAATCATACAATAGCTGAAAAAGCAGGCCCAGCTTTTTTCCAAGGAAAGGAAGATATATCTTGCTTCTCAACAGTTAAACTGACGTTCATCAAAAATATCACCAGTAATTACTGTGTAGCAAGTGACCAATAAATTGAAATTAATCCTAATATGGATTCTTGGTACTCTATGTTTCTTCAGAAGATGAGTTTCAGCTGTGATGTAAACAGCATTAATCTGTCCTTCACCATAAAACAAATTAATTCATAAACTAAATTATATTTTAAACAGTTTAATTTTAAAATTATTTATGATTGGGATTGTCTGTACTTGATTTGCAGTGATCTTAAGTCAAAAACAGAGACTTGATATTTTTTCTATGCTTGTTTTGTTTTACAAGGACTTTTCCATGCAATAACCTGCTATCTCTCAAATAACAAATGTCTAAAAGTCCAGCAATCAGGAAAGGCATTGCTTGAACTAAAGACATAAACAATATTATAGATTCAATTATATATCCAAAGTGATTTAGTGGATTAGCTTTTGTGTGCAGAGTTTGGCCGCAATGCAGTGTAGCTACATATGTCATAAACTTGTGACTATTTAAATTAATTTAATATAGGACTGAACAGAAAACAGAGATTTCACTTCATGGACAAATATGCAACTTTGAAATGTATGAGTCCAATGGAAAATAAACTGTATATACTTTTCTCTAAAAGGAAAGCCATGGTAGAATGATGATTTAACATCAATTGTAGTATTTCTTTTCTTCTAATAGCTTAAACATTTTTTTTTGGAAGAGGTAAAATAAGAAAGTGGTCCATTTCAGGTAAAGAAAATCAAATGAAACTTTTAAAAGAAATTTCAAAAAAAGTATAGAAAGTGGTTGCATGTGCATCATCTTTTCTAATTGCAATAATAATTCTCACATAAATAATCATATTGTTCCAAACTGTAATTAAATCTACTTTCCTTATTAAAATGTTTTTCTAATAGTATGCTTATAAGATGAAAGTGAAGTCACCATAGGTGTGCTATGAAATTTGTAGTATTCCCAGTTTTGGCTTTGATGACATTGCATTTACTAGCAGAAAAATGATGCATCAGAACAAAAGAGGTTAACTTCCCCAATACACTTTAAGCTAGGTTGTGATGTCCCGCCTTACACTGGATCCTCAGTGTAAACAGAGGTAACCTAGAAATCCTTTAACTTGATCAGTTTATTTACCAGAGGATTTTTTTTTTAACATTTACAATATGCCTCAATTTTTTATCCTGTCAATCTCTCTATTGCCATCATACAATGGTCAAGAGCTGCACCTCCTGTATATTCAGGTACTCTTGCATAACTGAATTTTACTGTATCGATGTAGAAAATGCAGGTTGGTATTGTTTATAGACTATTTATACAGCTGTAGAAAATCTCCAAAACCAAAATAAGTAGTTTGTTAATTTTAACATGACAATTGATGCATTGCTATTTTAACACTTGATTGAAAGCCAATGGTCAAGCAGCTGAAGATGACAAACCCACATTTCTCTGACAAACCCATGGTCTTCCTAAAGCCTATGCAACAGAAAAACAAACTGGTGTTATCTAAGGTCTGCTTAGATTTAGCAGTCAAGTTCCTTAGAAAATAGGATTGATACTGAAAGTAAATTAATTTCACCAAATATTAAGGATATAAAAGTTAGGTGACTCGTGTAAATTGACTTAAGAAGAAACACTTTTGGATAGGTGTTTTATTTAATTTAGCATGCACAGCTGTCTTAAAATGAGTTAGGTATTGACATACCCCTGTCTCTCCACATACTCTACAGGGAAAGTTATACTTTGATTAGAGAGCTAACCTTAGGTGGATAAAACCAGTTAGTGATAAAATCCACATACAGGCTTTTTTTCTGCTTCTGCCCAGAAACTTACTCTTCAGCTTTTAGGAAGCAAGGAGATAGCAGGAGGAACAGAGCCAGAAAGAAGGAGGAATAAATGAGCACCACACTCTTCCTAGTCACAATTCCTGGTTACCTTGTTGAGTTAGCCTCCTTTTACATGTTGGTAAGCAATCAAACGAAAGCTCAAAATGCTTTACCATACCTGATTGTGGACTTTGTTTGGGGATTTTGGCTGATGCTTCAGGGCTGGAGGTGGCACGCACACGCTGATTGGCAGAGTTATGGATGCTACTTGGAACAGCTGCTGAGATGTTTTTGCGAGGTTTCATGTCTTGCAACCACATTGGAGATGCCTCAAAGGCTTGCATTCGCCTAGTGTGGCTGTTGGTGTTGACTTTGAGAAATGCCTGGGCCTTGTATTCTTGAAGGTCTCCATAGTTGGCATCGGTCACCCTGCACTCATACAAGCCTTCATCCTTTTTCCTCACTTTTGAAATCTGCAGCTTGTGGGAGATGTCATTCCCTTGTACTTTCACTGTCTGCAAATTTGCCAGGAAAAACAAACAAACAGGTTGTGAGGCATTATTCTTTCTCTGGGAAGACTCTACCGCTGTAGAGTCTGTCCAGAGTAGTCAAGTGCCAAATTAATCACTGGTGTGATTGTGCTTACTGCAGGGAAGTTACATCAAGGATGAGAATGACTATTTGTATCTATGACGATGCCTGACATCTTCTTTCCAAGACTCTTTTAGATGATTTACTCTGAAATGTTAATTGGCCTCAGACAAACAACCCTAACTACCATGCTCATTCCAATTAATTGCTCAAGATCACAAACATTCTTAATGAGCTTTCTTACATAAATCTAATATCTGTGCACTTCATTGGTTAAATCTTTTCAGTTAGTTGGCTTTATTGAATAATTCGGCTTTTGAACTAGCACATTAACAATTTTGTTGGAGATGTTTGCCAATATTTGAACTTCTTTGGTAACAATTTATTAGATTAGCTTGTAGTCTTCACTACATTGAAATTGCATATTTGACATTCAATTTATCTCCTTCAGGCATGTCCAAACCTTTTGCATGTTTTTTTTATTAACCATAACAAGATTTCTTGTGTCAGGTAGCTCCTTTTGTCTCATTTATATAAATGTGTGCTTATCAGAAGTAATGTATCATGTCTGCAGCACATAGTCAAGATAGTTCTAAAAGTTGTCAGCTAAAATAAGACTCCTGATTTATTTTTAATGGCTTTTAATATCTTAGAGTAACATAACATATTTTTGTCTCACATAATTAAAACACACATGAGTAAATTATGCATTCAGAAATGTGTGATGGGTATTAAGATGCATTAGGGAAGGTAACACGGATTCCTTTCTTTATGTTCATCAATTTAGAGAAATTATGTTTAATTAATTGGCTATTTCTATCTGGATTAAATGTATGTTGCCTCTCAGGAAGCCAGTTAAAACAGATTCAGTAGGGCAGAAAACTTAATCTCTGAAGAACTGGACCTGGTTTACTTTCACCATTACATAAGCATGGATGCAACTGTTACTTTTTATCATATCAATGACAGGTAATGAGTAACCATCAGGGTGATGAATATATGATAGGCCAAGATAATAGAGAAATGTTAGAGTGAAACTAGGCATGTGTTACTGGTAATTATACAATACATTGCTTCTGATAACTTGGCATTCTGTAGTTACCAACACTGGCAAAGTATCTATTCTCCCTGCTTGATATGTTCAAGAGCAATACTTGTGAATACATTACTGCTTTAAGGCACTGGATGGACTTTACAGCCTGTTATATTGTGTCCAGCTCTGAATTTATACTTGGCAAGCTGAGTTGGAAGTATGGATTGCACATTTTCAGGCATAAGGTATGCAATATTAATTACACAGAAAGTACTTGATAGCTATTTAAACAATGTTCAATAATAATATATATCTACTGAACAGCTCACATTCAGAAAAAGGTTTAAAGAAGTTTCATATGAATGGAACAAGGATCTGTAGGTTATATTCTGCCTCCTTTTGTTCCCATGCAATATCTGCAAAGTTAACAGAATTGCATATCACCAGTGAAAACCAGTATTTGTTTTGTGTTTTGCATTGGAAATTTAGAAATTGTTGCATTAAGCATGTATTCATATTTTCAATTTATGCCTGATTATCATTTAAAAACAATAGAAGTGGTGTATTTCAGCACAGTTAAAAAATATATTTAGTGTATTTCATCATTAAGAATTTACTAAATGCACTTAAAAGTTTGCTCATTCATGAAGATACTTTCCAGTAGCACTAGCAGAGACTCTTTGTGTGCCTCCACGAACAAAAAAAAAAAAATAGGAAATTTCACTTGCTACTTTTGTAGCAAGTGTATTTAGTCTGTCAATCTAATGCTGACTTTTTTTTTTAATTGCAAATATAAATCATTTTATGCAAGCTTATAAAAACACTGTGTAAATACCTCATCATGAACTATTATTATACATGATGAGAGAAAGAGCTTTTTAACTTGAAAAATGAGACAAATTTTACAGCCTATACTGGATCAGATTTTATGGATTATTATAGGAATTTTGAATAAGTCAATATTGATAAGGAATAAATGAGCTGCTATCACTATGTGTAGTGCAGTTGTATCCAAAGACCACATGTGGGCCTCAATTGTAATATATGCTACAAATGTAATTCAAGATATGGTCAATGACACAAATCATTCATAGTGTTTGGTGAGAAGTATCATAGGAACGGTAAGTATGGCTAGAATATGTATTGTTTTGAGCACAGTGTATCTGAATTCTCATTCATAAATGCTCTTCAGCTGTGCTTTGACCTGATGTAATAACTTGATTACTTATTTGTAGGCATCAAAGAGCAGCCAAATAAAGAGTTTAACAGAAGTCTTTGTCCTCCGTTTGTGGTTTGAGCTTTGCTGGTACTAACAGTCTTGGTGGTAGCTAAAAAAGTACTTCTGAAGGGATTGTGTCTGGGGAAGCAAAAACCCCTTTGGTCTCATAAGGAATACTCATGCTGCAGTATCTGCTAAGTAGCTGTCTTGTGTCTTTCCACTGCAGTGAGCACCACACCATGACTCCACCACCATTCATTTCTTGGAACACTGAGGAGGAGGGTCTGAACTCTTCTGGTGTGAGGGGCTGTGGCTGTGCCCGACTCAGGATATGGGTCTCTTGAGGAAAACATCCTTTCCCTGGACAAGGACTGGAGCAATGCTGCTCCCTGAACAAGGACTGGAACAATGTCGCTCATAACTTTGTTGAGACAATATTCTGGTTTAACCTTCAAACAGCAGCTCAGCAAGTCTGGTGTCATAACCCCACCTTCCTCAGAAAGACTCTCAGTGGCCAAGAGTGAAGACTACTCCCAAGAGGGAGTCTAGTCTGAAAACTTTCTGAGCTTTTCTTCTGACTCTGAATACGAACCTAGGAAAGCACCCATTTAAATAGTTGCATAACCCACTGAAGGAAAGTGCAGCTTCACAGTCAAAATTCAGCCTTAAAACCAGCTTCGGACAGCTAAGGCAGATTCAGCAGCTGTCTAGGGTAACTGAAGCAGAGGTACAAGTATGGGTGCAGGCTGGCTGCTTCACAGAACAGAATCTGCCGAAGGCCTACTGCCTGCGCCACGCTCGCCGATGTCTTCACGCCCAGGGGTCCCCAGGGGTGAAGTCTCCGAGGGGCAGGGCTGTCCTGGCACTCTCTGACGGGGTCGGCGAGAACAAGCTGCAGGCTACCGGCCGCCTGCTCACGTCATCTTAAGGTGCGTGTAGGGAGGGGATGCGGGGCAGAACAGNNGCTGAGCCCGCGGAGCGCCGCGCCGTGTCTGCCACCTGCAGGTCGCGCCGGGGACAGCCCGTACGAGCCGCGGGACACCCCCCAAGCGCAGCATAGGGGCACTGCCCCACGGAGCCACCGCCCGCCCGCTTCACGTGGGCGTCTTTTGCGAGCGGCGGAACGCCGAGACCGCTGCGGAGATGGCAG
>VWZY01002120.1:76452-91304 GCA_013399075.1 Chloroceryle aenea | reverse complement strand
AAAAAAAAAAAAAATCTGTACCATATTAAAGAATTTTTTTTCTGTTGGATGAGAACTGGACAGGTTCTATCGTTCCTGGCAATGGGAGTGCAGCAGTTCTACAATGGTACAAGATGCAACTTTCACCTTACTGCACCATCCAGATTATTACATGCATACAAGAAATCTGCCATAGCTGCAGCAACGTCTTTCACAGAGCTAATGCCATCTGACTGAAGACCAATTGTTTTATCTGCATTTTAGCATTTGTTTGTTTTATAATTACATGACTTCCTATCATTATTTATGAAAATAAGGGAGGCATTTCTCCATGGTAATGGTCTTTTCCATTGATGACAACTCTTAAGCATAGCAATAATTCAAAGTTAAAAAAAAAAAAAGAGTAAAATAAATGAAATTAATATAAATTATTAATATGATCCCCCATATAGGAAAACAATTAATTTGGCTGAAAGATTTCCATAGAATTTTAATTATTTTAAAGGAGGTCATGATAGATATATTCAAACCCAAAGAAACCCAGCAAAACAAAAGAAAAGCTGAAGTCTTTAAAGGTGGTGGACCTAAATTAACCAAAGTAGCCAAGGACTGTGATTCAGTGATTAGACATGCACTAGAGCGGTCTTTACAGGTTCAAATGGTGATTGTTTCAATAATTTCTATAAAAGAAATCAGATCCTTTTCAGATGGGCAGCCAAAATCCTAAGTCACTCCTGAAAATGAAGGCTGATTATAGGATTCACTTCAAACCCATGTACGTCATCAGTAATCAGTTGAAATTACAAATTAGAGACATATTATCAGCAGCCAAGTTAAATGTAAATTAGACAGGAGCAGAAAGAATCTAAGCAGCATCACCTGGTTTAGAAGGAAAGCAAAAAACAAAAATAGATCACTTTTATTTCTCTTTTTTGCCTATGCTAAGTCAAGACATTTGATAGGTAAATTTAATTTTAATTTAGAAAAAAATAATAATTTTCCAAATACCTTGTAGTCAATGGAACTAATTGAATCCTAAATTACTGTCACAGGGAGGTACAAAATAATAGTATCAAAAATAATATAAAATAATAATAACAAAACAGAGGGTGTATTTTTAGGAAATGGATTTAATTGAAAGAATCCTGAGAAGACTTGGTTACGTGTTTATTATTTTTACTTTATTCATGTGCTGCAACAAGCCATATGATTCTGTCAAATACTGGAAGCTGAAAACAGAAATAATCCACCTCATGTTATCAATGTTAAATTTCATGGATGGACGTGATGGACGTGGCTTGTCTACAATTAACCATGCTGCAGGAATCTAGGCAATTAATGTTAAGTTACCTTGTGTGAAATCTGTGACTTTTGTGCTGTAGAAAGAGTATTCATGTAGCCTAATTTATGTGAGAAGTATCAGTTGTGCTTTATGACATGAACAATATGGTTTAAGTGAGGCTTTTACTGCCTCTTTTTCCTCCTTTCAATGATTCTGACAGATGAGTCATCACTGGACACTCCACCATGTCATAGCCAGAATGTCCATGCACAGGGGCATGACTTTTCAAAAATGCCAAAGAACTGTAAAAATGGAAGATCCACTTATGCTGCCACGAGGTGGAATTGTGTAATTCACCCTGTCTCTTGTTACTACTTCAGTACCTGTTCCAAATCAAGTGCTCCTTCAAAACTATACCCAGCCATGCATGTTCACCACTGTGCTCAGCTTACAGACCTCAGGTCTACGCATCTGTTTTAACTATTAAGGAAAAAAATAGATATGGAGGTTGTGTTTGCAAGCTTAATAAATGTTAGAAATGAAAGTTGCTGTGCTGCCAGTCAGCAGTAATGTTGGAGTGCTTTGGTCCCACAGACATGCACTGTTATGGGATGCATTGTCCTGAAGGAAGCCAGTCAGCTCATGACTTAGCTCTCTGCATGAAACTATGGTTGACTATTGCTATCCAACAAGCTCAGTTAAAAAGGAAAACCAAAAAAGCTTACTTTTTGATAGTTTGATTGATATTATTTTGTTTGCTTGTTTGATATTTTCAGGATTTATTTTCATTGCTACCTTTATTTCAAATATTTGTTTTCTATTTCAAGGGAAATTTTGCATTTTCTGATATTTTTTCATTATAAATATTAAAAAGGAAGATGTTTTTCTTAACTGAAGACTGCTGTCTGGCTTTGTTAACCCAAGTGCTCACATGAGCCTCTTTTCAGAATACCGCTGTTGCCTCTTTGCAACAGTATCACGGTATCTTTCCTGTAAGTAGTAAAACTATATAGGCACTCTATGAATAAGCCTGATTTCTAATGGGGAAAACAAAGAAACCAATCAAACAAGCAATGACTTTTCAATGTTTCTCTACTTGCAAGCTTAGCAGAGCTATTAGCAGCATAACTCAATAGTAATTATTTTGGTAATAATTCTGTAAAAACTTGTGTAGGGTTAATTTTCAAACATGAGAGTATCAGTGGGAGTTCTTACACAATTATATATTTAGTCAGTTTAAGGAGATAACACGGGCACAGAATTATCAATATACATCCCAGTGAGAGTCTTGACTATACTTAGAGAATTTGTAATCTTTGAAGAATAGAGAAAAAATTAAACAAATCTGTGTGTTTTAAGTACCTCTGGGACTAGAGTTTCTCTGTGTATGATGTCACCATGGGCTCCCAGAAACAGTAATGAAACTGATAGTTATTTCATAATGAAAGTAACACCATAACCTTAAGAAGACAGAGAATAAAGGTATGACCTTTCAAAATTTGTAACATCTGGGGCACTTACCAGTCTGAAGAATACTTGCCAAATGATGCTTTTTGTTGCTTCAACGGGATTGCTTGTTCTGATTGCTGTTCTTCATAAATGCAAACCACACACTCCATGCTCACAGTTTTTAAATGTGTAATTTTGTGAAACTAAACAGCTGGTCTCTGTCTTTCAGGGTTTTTGGTGGTGGCTAGTTTGAGGGTTTTTTCTCCACTTTTTTCCAAACATGGGCCATATTCAAAAGTCTGAAAAAGATGTGGGTTGCTTATATTCAATACAATTCATATCCTGTAGAAGTCTGTGTTTGTTAATTGTGCCTAAATTCCTCACAGTCTTGAATGCTAAGTGCTTATAGAGCATCTGCATGGAAGGAACAGGCATGCAAAGGGACTAGCTAAGCAAATCCCCTCTGTAGGTAGAATCTGGAGAAAGAGGAGAAAGGCAAGAGAAAAGAAAGATGTGACAAGGAGCTGAAGCACCAACAAAGAGGCAGAAAGTTAGAAAATGTCATAATAAAGTTTGTTTATTAGCTTAATTCATTCTTTTTTTTTTTTTCACATGCAACTATGAGCAACCTCTACTTCATGCGAAACCTTCCTATTTTTAACCTGTGTTCATACTTTACTAAGTAGACAAAATTGTCCTATTCCAAGAATGGTTTCCTGCTCAGGCCCAGGAAGTAAAGGATGCTGTTGTACATGGTACTTCTGTCTTATTTCATGCAAGTATTGGAAGAGAAGGTGTGCCTTCCCCTCAGGAAAGCTAAGTTCTGGCTTGAAAAAGCAGAGTCTGTCTCTGCCAGAGTTCCCAAGCACGGTGCACAGTCCCTTACATCAGAAGTATCAGAAATGGTTAGTAATGGTGTGCTTGTTATTTCTGAAGATTGTGAAGGCTGAGATGAAGTACTGAGAAGTCACAGATACAATTAAAGTGAATGGGTGCAGTGCCTGAAGGTGCAGGTTATTACTAAACATGACAAAAACCCGTGACCTAGGTCCTTGGTAGCTCAGCATTGACTGTTGTCTGTGTGCCTCTGCTGCCTGTCTGTAACGTGGGATATTTTATCATGTCACTTTGGAGAGGTTTCGTTAAGATAGATTAAACTTCATGAATCTCACAGAGCTTTGTGTGATGAGCACTATAGGGAAGCCCATAATGAAATGAATAATTCTGTCTTCAGCTCGGGGTTTAAGTGGTGTGCATAGGTAAGGCCTAGGGGCACACACTGAACAATAACCAAAATATCAAAGAATTGCTCATTACTTGAACTACATTCTTCCTGTACCCTGGATGAGGTGGTAGAAGGGTCTAGAAAAAAACCATGTCACGGTCTATTTAAAGACTGCATGATGCTACATAGGCAGGGAGACAAGGTTAATTCTTTCTTGCTTTGCTGTCTCTTGAGTACTTGATTTTGCAGCTTCAACAATACTCTTTCAGTACAGCTTTTTACGTATAGTGAACATTTTATAGCTCTCTTTTTACTATTGTCTCTCTCTCCCATTAGGTATCTGGAAGAAAAACTCACACAACCTTAAAATTGGACTTTGGGCATCAATCCAAATGCTTTTTTTTTCTGGTTTTCTCTCTCTCTCCCCCAACTCCACCCCACCCCCATTTATTTATTTATTATTTCTTATAAGAGAAAAAAGAAAAGCTCAAAAAATCCCCATATAAAGTCTGTTTTAAGCACAGGCTTTAGCTTTGGTTTATGGAAAACAAATGAAGCTCAACTTCCTATGCAGAAAACCTTGATGCTGTACTAGTCTTCCCGTGGACCTTCTCCTTTTTTTTTCCCCTGAGTTGCTTCATACCTGGAATAGTGTAGAAGTATTTTCACAGTGTGATAAATTTTGTTGCTTAAGGGAGTTTTGAAAAATGTGAGTTCCTAAATTTATTATGAACATATAGTGAAAGCTTTTTAGCAAAACAAAAAAGTAAGGCTGTTTTGTCCATGTTATTCAGTGCACAGTTAGTAAGGTGTATGCTCACCAGGTTAAAAAAAAGTGGGGGGCTGAAGACAGCAATCAAGCTGGTCAGATAAAAGTCTTAATTCCTTTCTTTGAACCATGCCAAGGCAAATAACACTCTGCCCATGAAGTAATTAATTTTATTTTTTTTTTTGGTAGCCCCCAGATTTACTTGATTCCTTAAGATCGCTCAGTCTGACAAAGAAAAAAGAGTATTCTCATAGTGCCCAATGTGCATACTTGATTTTCTTAATGGAGTAACAAAGGAATACTTCCTGGGAAATTTAATCTTTTCACTTCTTTAGCTTCTTTTTTTTTTTTTTTCCCTGCCTTCACTATCATGGGCATATTGGGTGCAAATGCACACTGAAATAGCAGCAAAGCAAGCAGAAGAGGTGTTACATGTGTATTTTTTTTTTTTAGTTTGAAGTTTTACAATGAATCATGAAAGTACAGAGTAGCCTTAGGGAAAAACTGTTTTCTTGCAAGACAAATTCCTTATTTAGCACTTGAAAATACTTTTTCTGTTGGTGCATACTAGATGAAAACATGTTCATTTGTTTTTGAAACAAAATCTATTTATTCAAATAAGTCTTTATGAATAGAACTGCTCTGTGGTTATTTTTGTTAACTTAAAACTTGCAATTGTCAGTGAAAACTTACGGATCTGCATAAATTGTACAGATTTAACTGTTTTACAGGATTATGAATTTCTACCTACCATAACAGTCACATTTCAGAAAAATCCTGGTCCATATAAAAATCCATCTGTGACATTGGAGTCTATAATAAGGGGTTTTTACGGGTTTTTGTTTTGTGTTTTCAATCTATGCTATGCCTAGCCCTCTTGTGGATGGTTCTTTAGGGAAAGAGACAATGATGAGCAGTGGAGGATTAGGACAGTTTGCAACTTTTCCCAGCAAACTGGGAATCTGGAAAGTAAGAGTACCATTTGATCATTGTCTGTTGTCAGCTAGGACAAGATCACTGGAAACTATTTGTGATGATTCATCCAGAAAAGCATGAGGAATTTAACTTTTCTGCAGCATTGAATTCCATTCAGCTCTTCCTCAAATGTGTTGAGATATATGTATTTAATTATTTAATTATTAAAAAACCCCAAACAAACAACCCCCCCCCCCAAAAACCAAACCCAAACAAAAAACCCAGAAACCATGGAGTGAAGTGCACCTAGCTTGAAAATGTAGAGCTCTCTGATTTCATGAAACTGCAATCTTTCATTATGCAACTGATGAAAGCAAATACAAGCATTCCAAAAGAGGGCAGGCTGTTTGTGTCAACAGTGGATGTTGCACATTTCTTTGAGGTAAGCCAGTGACAATGCAAAATTCCTACCATAATGCATGCTTTTTAAACACATTTGAAAGCTTCATAGAGGTGTTGAAAAACACTGGGATAGCTTCAGCTATTTGCATACAAAATGTTTCTTTTTTTTTTTTTAGGAAATAAATCCACTTCCATCGTTTTAACTACATGTATTTCTTTTGTTCCAATTTTTATGCAGTTCAGTGAAAGAGCTACCATAGCAGTTTCAGCCTGTGAAAGGAACTTGGGAGAGAAAAAAACAAGACTGTCAACATTTGTCTTTGGGCATTATTTTACTGCATCTGCCCTCCTATGAGACAGTAACTTTCAAGTGGGCTCAATAACTGTGAAGCTATCTTCACAACGCAGGACCGAAAAGCCAAGGGGGACTGGAAGCTTCAGAGATGATTACAGAAAGGGAAAATATTGGCTACAAAGGTAGATGGTAAGCAGAAGCCCACCAGACCCTAGTTTTCATCTGAGCTTTGATAAAAAGAAACTATCCAATCCTTGACATACTCACCTTAGAAATGATCTTATTTTTTTCTTAGCAGTTTTTTTACACTTTATTAAATACTTATTTTATCCAGCAAATCAGTAAGAATAGGTGTTGCTGGTTTTACACACACCCCACTCTGGAAATCTGCCCCATGACACAATAATTCTAGGTAACACCCATAGAACAGTAGTCCACAACTCAGAAAAAAGTGTCTTTTTCAGTAATAATTTATCAGATATTCACTTTCTACAACATTGAAAATGACATTTAAAATGTCAAAGAGTCTGTAATTTTGATTGTTTGAACCTACTTTAAAAGGATTCTTTAAGAAGTAAACTAACTTTCGATTGACTAAGTAGAAGTATTCATCATTTTCTGTACAGGAAAAACCTTAAGGACTTCACGATTCTGCATTTTGAAAACACAATTATTAATTAGAAGCATAAAACCAGAAGTGGATCCGTGTTGAAATGTGAATGTGCCTTTGATTAAATATTAGGATTTGTTG
Organism: Chloroceryle aenea; assembly: GCA_013399075.1. NCBI lineage: Eukaryota > Metazoa > Chordata > Aves > Coraciiformes > Cerylidae > Chloroceryle > Chloroceryle aenea. The sequence goes on along the minus strand of VWZY01002120.1, from coordinate 84,237 downwards.
ATTGGAAATGGTTGATAGGTTGCTTTGTTTTTCAGGATGATTTATAAGTAAGATTTAATGTAAGCATATTTTTTAGTTGGTTTGTTGGAGAGGGTTTGATTTAGGACTACAATTTGGAATATTGTTATACAAAATTAGCCAGAAAATAAAGCAAAGTTAACTTTTATTGAGCTAAAATATTAAAATAGCTTCCTGTCTTGGGGGCACTCCTAGTATATCCTTACTGTCAGTCTGACACAAAGTGATTTAAATCAGTGGGAGTCTTTTAGTTAACTTCAGTGGCCTAGGATTAACAGTTTGTCTGGCTGATAAACAATGGTGTTGACTATAAAAATCTCATCTGTCTCACTTGGATGCTGCCAACATGCTTCTCAGAATCAAACTCTTTTCATTTTTTATTTTTTTTTTCAGAAAAAGATAATTCTTATATAAAAACAACATTTCTGGATTGGTTAGTCAATATGACAACATTTGATACTTGTGAGGTGAGGAGGTCTCTGTTTTTGGACTATGATGACAAAGCTTTCAGGACGTGAAAGACTTGATCAGAACTCCCTTCCAGCTGAATTGGGACAAAATCTTCTGTATCTTTTGAGTCACTTCATGTTTTAGTTCACTTAAGCATTCCTGTTCTTTTAGGGTAACACAGTGTTAGGTATCTTAGAAATACCATTTGTAGATAAGTAGTTTTTCCACTGCTTCTTTCCCCACCTCAATTACTTGCTTGTGATGTTGACAGGGTAAGAAAAAATGATCTGAAATAAAACTTCTGAATCTCTGTAGTTTCTTTTGCCTTTCCTGTTCTTTTCATTCATCTCTTCCATTATTAATTTTTTTTTTTTGTCATTCTGAAATATAAAAAGCCACACACCAACTCTAGCATTGGAGAGCAAGCATGATTGTAAGTGCCCTTCTTTTAAACACTTGTAAAGGATATAATTCAGAAGCTGGGAGGGGGGAGCTGTGAGAGGAGACTGCATCCAGTCACAGCATGTGTGTAACCAAACAAAAGAGTGTTGCTTTTCATTGTTTAATATTCCTAGCAGTAAGGTGGTGCCACTTAGGATGTTGGAAAGTAACACATAGTGGGGCATATAATTAAGTGAAGCCTGAAGAATTATTGTGCAAGTACAGCTCAGCATAATGAAGACCCAGGGTTGTTTTCTTTTAATATCATATTTTGACACTAAGTACAAAATTGAAATGTCACACTAATGCCTCTTGGAAATGGAAGGAACCTGCAGATATAGATATTTCAAACAAAAAGATGATATTTACCTTCTATGGAATAGAACTTTTTGATATTTTATTTAAGTCAAATAAAATTGTGTTTATTAAGGTCTAGATATAATTTCGGAAGAAAGTGAGAATTTCCATTGATTTAAATAGAAACTGGCTCTGTCCTTCTGTTGATATATTTATATTTCTCTATATTCATACAAATAAAACGTTATAATTATTCCAAAAGCTGCAACACATACCAATTAAAACCCAGTTTCTGGGCTGTGCAGAAGAAGGTATTGTAGACTGAGGATTTCAGCATGAACATGTTCATGAGGGACAGCTCTAGGATTGCCACAAGAGCAGCTTTTTGCTGTCGCTGCAGAAGATTACAAGAGAGTTTAATTAATACAGCATTTGGAAGAGTGAGAAGATGTCTGTCCAAGATAATTCTCTAATTCTGGTACCTAGCTTGAATGGCAGTGGGTTTTTCTTTCACTACATGAGGTGTATTTTAAAAGGAGAACCAGAAGATATTTGAACTTCATCCTTGTTACTGTTATTGCACTCCAGGTACAGGGGTTGTGAAAGTAAGATGTCTAAGACATACTTTGCTGGTGCTATTTGGAACTTTAGTACTGCTCTGAAATACGGGAGCAATCCAGCTGCTTATGCTAAAAGTGTCTACTACTATTATTAGGCTCCCTATGCCAGGTGTTCACATGGGGTTGGCAGATGCACAAGATAACTTTGTGATCCTTACCAGTTTCAGAATGCAGCTAGAGATGAGTCAGGATATACTAAGGTGCTATTTAAGTACTAGGTGCCTGTGTTTAGGCAACTAATGTCCTCATAAGGTTTCCATAGTTTCCTCTATTATTCCACAAAATAAGAGTCCATACTCATATGTCTATACTCATATAATCAATTAATGGGATGAAAAAGCATAATACTGAATATGGATATAGAAAGCTTTGAAAAATCAAAAGAAATGCTTGGGGAAAGGTTATTTTCTGAGAATGCTGTTGAGTTTCTTCTTAAATCTATTATATTAAGGTTTAGCAATAGAGAAAAATTTGGGGAAAATGAGTTCAAGGGATTCTGCCTTCTAAAAAAAAAAAAAAAAGCACTATATATTTTCCTGAGGAAGATTTTGTTAAGGTTTTGGCAGAAATATTATCTTTAACCTATAAAATCTTCACCTCTTGGTGACAGGAGTGGTGTCAACTCATTAGTGTTTAACCCTGAATTCAAGTGGTGTCTTGTACTCCTAATACTCTGATTCTATAATTTCATATCAGAAAGAGTTAGAGAAAGAACTCTGAGTCTTAAAAAAAAATCAGGACTTTTAGTTCACATCTCTGGATCCTTCAGCATTTGGAAACTCCCTTTTATGGAAGGCTTTTGTATTTAATTATTTTCACTGATATCCACTAAACAGTCACTGGTGGCTGGTTTGTATTATTACAAAGCAATGATAAGAAACCTGACTTATTAGCCCAGTACCTGAAGGAAAAATGAAATAAACCAAAGTGTCTTTTGTGTCATGACACCAAGCTAGATGGAAGTGTTAATCTGCTTGAGGGTAGGGAAGGTCTACAGAGGGATCTAATAGGCTGGATCACTGGCCCAAGTCCAATTCCATGAGTTTCAATAAGTCCAGATGCTGGGTCCTGCATTTCAGCCACAACAACTCCCAGCAGTGCTACAGGCTTGGGGAGGAGTAGCTGGAGAGCTGCCAGGCAGAGAAAGACCGAGTGGTGTTGGTTGACAGTAGGCTGAACATGAGCCAGCAGTGTGCCCAGGTGGCCAATAAGACAAACAGCATCCTGGCCTGTATGGGGAATAGTGTGGCCAGCAGGAGCAGAGACATAATCATTCCTCTGTACTCAGCTTTGGTGAGGCTGAATCTCAAATACTGTGTCCTATTTTGGGCCCCTCTCTACAGAATGGATTTTGAGATTCTGGAGAAGGTACAGAGGAGGTCTAACAAGCTACTAAAGGGTTTGGAGCATGTCTCTTATGAGGAAATGTTCTCCTTAGTGACAAGTGATAGAACAAGAGGAAATGGCCTGAATTTGAAGCCGGGGAGGTTCAGGTTGAGTATTAGGAAGAATTTCTTTACTGAAAGGGTTGTCAGGCATTGGAATAGCCTGCCCAAGGAGGTGGTGGAGTCACCATCTTTGGAGGTTTTAAGAGCCAGGTAGATGTACTTAGGGACATGGTTTAGTGGTTTTGTTAGGGCTAGAAATACGGTTGGACTTGATGATCTTGAAGGTCTCTTCCAGGCAAAACTATTCTGTGATTCTGCATCTAGATATAGGACACATCCATTAGATTAAAGATAATTTAAAATATGATTTAAAATTTCATTTAAATTTTTGCTTGGAAGACAAACACAAGCATAAGGAGACCAGAGCACAAAAAAACCCTTAGATGTCTACAAGTAAAATGTATGTCACTTATTGTAGAAAAGGAGTTGGCTGACCCTGCTGTTCATGCCTGACAACCTGACCCATAAACATTAGGAAGAAACTGTCTGCCAAGAATGCTCAATTTATCTTGCCCAACACATCTTTACAGGTGGAGCAAAAGATTCCTGAAAGCTTTTTTCTTTTTTTTTTCTGCTGCCCCCCCTTCCCCCCCCTTAAAAAGCCAGGGAAAAGCCTTCCTTCTCTTGAATGTGAAGTAGGACAGAGAGTCATTCTAGTTCTTCAAACTGAAAAGTTAGAGGCACTGGAGAGGACACTGTTCTGTACTATAAAACCAAAAGGAGCATTTAAGGCATAATTCCCTCCAGTGCTGGTGTAAGCACTGTGATAGTATTTACTGCATAATGCACAGTGCTGCTACGCAAGTTGTCCCCTAGGGAGCATTTAGTAAATTGTAAGTTTGTGAAAGCACAAAGTAAAGAAAGATGAACTTTTCTTCTGAACACACTGGTCTGATTCCTGCAGGTACCTTGAAGAGCCATAAGGAAGTTAAAAGTTGCCCAACAGCAGCAACACTTCTTGTGCTTAGTGTAAGAAGATTGCTCCACCCTTGTCCTTGAAAAGTGCAAAGTGATGCTTGCAGAGAGATGTCTTCCCCCAGCAGCCCACAGGAAGGGTGCAGGGGCAGAAAACACGGTGACTTTCATACCCTGCCCATACCCTTGGTGTGATACTTTCATATATTGATCTGAAATCTCCACAAAGAATTGGGAAACACCAACCACAGTATGTAATTTGTACCCTGTGTGAGCTATCTAGGTGTTAAAATGCAGTTTTATATTTTTTTGACTAAAAGCTACAGTTCAGCCTGCTAGTTCAATCCCTCAAAAATTCATCTGGAAGAATCCAGCTCTGGTACTTGTTCTGGCATTGACTTTCTATGCTTCATTGAGAACACTGCAAATAATTAGAAGTCCTTGACTCAAGTTTAAGTTAAGGATGATAACTCTTTCGAGAGTGCTCTGGAATTCACAGATGAAAGCTGATGTGCTGGTCCTAGGTTAAACTTGTCAGTGGCCACTTGCTAAAACTGCCTACTTGCTGTGGCAGTGTCATTATTTTGCGTGCCCAGTTCCTCTGAGGGTGATGTTGTAATGCCAGGGTCTGACTGAGCTTTTCTGGAATGTTACTGCCCCTCCTGGAAGTACCAAATATCAGAAGAACAGTGTGAAAAGCTGTAGTGTGAAATCCTCAGCCCTATTAGCTTCAGTGAGTTGCTCCAATTTCTATCTTGCAGAGTCTTGTTATTAAAAATGCACAGAGATAGGCAGCGACTGGAAGGATTTAAAAAATATTTTTCTCAAGGATTTTTCTCTTCCATACTTTGGGAGGATAATGAATTGGAAAATGGATTCCCCCACAAAGAAAAGCTAACCTTTTCAGCTATTAAGTATGCCTTGGTTTGGATTCTCTTTGAATCTGAGGTGCAGGTGTGACTTTTTCTCTATCTGCTTTTCCATAGTTAGTTATAAAAAACTGTCAAGGTTTTTCACAAAGCAAATTATTTGAAAATGTGGCTTTTAAACTTATTTTTATTTATTTATTCTGAGAGCAGCAGCCATGGAAGACCTCTTTAAAGGTAAACAGCAGGAGAAGTCTAGGCAGAGAATGTAGCACACCAAGTCTTTTCTTTCCCTCCTTCCCCCTCTGCCTCTTTCTTCATTGCAAATAAAGGACAAAAGAAAGGAAGAAAAGGCTTACACAGCAACATTTGCATCCCTGCCTTTAGTTAGTCACAGTTTCCTAGCTTGAGGTGGAATACATTATTGAAGAGTGTCCAGTGCTCTCAAGTAAATATGTGCCACTCAAATAAATACCTACTATACTCCTCTGTACTCCTGGACAGTGTTTATAATAATCCACACACAGCCCAATTTTCCTTTTTCATCCTGACTTTAATTTCTCAGGAAATGAATTGATGAGAATGAAGTAACAAATATTATATTAACTGTTGAACCTCCACAGTAGCATTGTGAAAGCACAATATTCGGATGTGGCAGCTGCTTTCAGCCATTTAGAGTCCATGCTTGGCCTCTACGGGAGCTGGTACTGGGAGATTTTGGGTCTCTATTCTCAGGTGTCCGGCTTAAAATACTGGGTTCATGTTGCATAAAAGTATAGTTAGTTATTACCTGGGAGTTAATTAACTGCTATAAATTAATTTAGGGAGATGTGCCTTTTATTGCAACCTGACACAAGGAATCTGCAACAATATTTAGTAAATTATTACTTGATCAGATCCCCATTAACTGTGTAATTTCTTTCAGCCTCCCAAAGTTGTTGCACTAAGCATGGGTGAACAGTGTCTGACATTTAAAAAGAGAGATTTTGGGGGTGATGTATATTTACTCCTCCTTTTTATGACTACCTGATAAAGGTCAGTCATTTAAAAATTTTTTGAATTGTCGTTAACTTAACTGTTGTCTACCTGTATGGTTTTGGTGTATGGCTACTAGTCTTACCTACTAGCAAGATTTAATTGTTCCAAGATTACATAGAAGAACAGTTTTAATCATGTGACTGGACATTCCTAAACCATTTGGAGTTTGATATTTTAGCAATCTCCACTGACATCAGCAAGGAATTTAAGTTGAAATGCTCAATATTTCACCATATCGTGAAAACGCACCTGGTGAATCTCCAGAGATTAAAAAAAAAACCCAAAACTTCAAGGATTTTTTACATTTTCCACTTTTCTTTCATAGATAAATTCACTCTTTCTTTAATATTTAAATTATTGCATCATGGTTGTGAGGGCATGTATATATGTATACACAGGAAGAAATTAAGCAGGGCTATTTCTACTGGACATTCAGGTTTATTGAAAAATATCAGTGAAGCTTTCTCTATACCATCTGCTTCCAAGTGTATAATGTCCTTTAACTATACATGCACATCATATGTTCATGTTACTTAGGAACTATAAAAATCATCATTATTCCTGTATACGATGTATGTCAGAGAAACTGCTACCTCTAATGGGAGGTGGACATGAGCTGGAGTGACAGAAGGGCATTACCTGACATATTCACTGCTTTGGGTTAAAGCATTCATGCTTTAATGTGCAAGATTCAGGATAATTTCTCTTATTAAACCAAGGGTTTTAACTGCTCAATTCCACCCTGCAATAAGAGTGTCCTAAACAGGACTGTAAGCTATTTTAGATAAATATATAAGGTGACTATTAAATGAAATTTTTGTCTTAAAAAAAGTAATAAAAAATTCAAAAAGGTACGAGTTGGGGAAACCTTAAGCTTCTTGTTACTGCAAGGCAGAAAGTAATGTCAGTCCCTATTCCATCTGTTTCTTTCACTCTTTCTTTAAGCAACGTCTACTAACCATTGTCAGACATCATACTGTGTGACCTTTGTTCTGTTTCAGCATAGCTCCCATTATGTTCTTAATGACACATCTCTGCACTCTTTCATAGCACAGGACCCAACTTCAACCTCAGAGAGGGTGAATTGGGCTGTGGAAAGAAAGTGCCTTGCAGCATGAGGGAGGCTGCTGCCTCAGGGTCACCCATCTCCCTTTACAGAAGCTGGAACTTGTACTATGCATGAGGCAAAGCTACAAAGGTTGCCTCATGGTGAGGTCACTGAAAAGTTGGTTTCTATTTCTATCCCTGACACTGCTTCAGAATTTTTACCTGATGCTAGGGAAACTTCTTAAAATACATTTTTCAGAGTGCTGACTAATGAACATTTCTCTAAGACCTGACTTTGATACTTGGAGGTAGGAGTTCCCCAAATGGGAAGGCACACAGTGCTGATGGACTGGTGTGGAGGCTGGAGTCTTTGGGAGTTTTCATTTGACTAGGGTGAAGAAGGCAGAGTACTAGAGTCTGAGTCATCCCAGATTGCAGGCTCTCCAAAACAGTGGTTCTTCATCTTAGTGCTTTACCTACCCAGCGTAAAATGAGGAAAGTATTACAGCCATACTTTATTGGTAATTGTAAAAGTAAAGGCATCGCTGTTCATGAAATATAGTCATGGGCACCACAGAGAAGTCTAAACAAATGGCTTCAAAGAAAAGTTTGACTAATGCAGTGCAAACAAGACCCAAGGCCATA
>VWZY01002120.1:54922-76079 GCA_013399075.1 Chloroceryle aenea | reverse complement strand
TTTTCTTTCTTTTCTCTTTTCTTTTTTCTTTTCCTTTGTTGTTTTTTTTTGTTTGGTTCGTTTTGTTTGGTTGTTTTTTTCTGGCACTCAGGGTGTTTTTTTAGGATGGCATATGTGTATAATATGAATACAACCTAATAGAAGAATGAGGATAGTTATGCTCATAAAGATCTCAATAATTTAAGAAAAAATGGTGTCCTTATTTATTTATTTATTGCAGATTCTGTCTAAAGACAAAGCAAATTGTAATTTGAAGACCAAGCTGATTTGAGGAACAATAAATGACATGGTGGTTGCCAGAGGTGGGAGGACTTGAGCATCAACAGCCTTATGTCTGAAAGTTTTGAGGAGGGCACTCCACTTGCTTTGGTGTCACCATCAAAGTCAGGGGAATGCTCTCCTGATATTTTACATAGATTGCCTGATATTACTTAGATAAGCACTTCAGGAATCTCATATTTCTGAAGAGCAATTAGGATAACCATAGCAAAAAAATCATGCCCTTTCATCCAAAGAATGGTACCATAGAAAATGGAAGCTTCAGGCTGGTAAATCAGAAACATGGAAAGAGACCTCAGAGAGAAAACTGTGAAGGAGGTTGTATACATGACTTAGAGCAAAATGCTCAGCTTTGTTGGCTTGCTGGGACTTTTTTTTTTTTTCAACATCAGATTGTGTGAACACTATTCACAGTGGGTTATATATGTCTAGCACATATTGGAACATAGAATATTCTGTTTACCCTAAACTAGACAGGCAGTGAGGAGAGTAAAAAATAGTCTTTACGTTTTTAAAAAACAGCTTTCAAACTTCATTGGACTTCTGGTCTAGTGTGGGCTAACAGGTTTCCACAGATAAACCACTGAAGTTCCCTTATGTATCACATTTTACATTGCCTATCTGTAAAATGAGAGTATCAAAGATTCCCACTAAATGAAGGACAAGAACAGGAAGGAATGAAAATAGCTGAATAGATGTCAGCCACATATTTCTTCTGTTACTCATTGTGAAAATATATGGCTCCATCTGAATTTTGTAGATGATTCTAGCCTTTGTTTCTGTGTCTTTTTTTTTTTTTTTAATCTTCATGCTTTTAAAGTCCTGATTGCTGTAAAACCTCCCTAATATTTTAAAACAGAAATGAACAATCCTTTTTATTTTACAACCTTTGGGAGAAACGACTGATTCTTGGGGGGGTGGGGAGGGATGTAAGAGGCAGGGGATATTGGCTTTGCATGTGTGAAGAACTGATGGAAGAAAGCTCAGCTGAAAGAAATGAATTTTGTATTTAGTGCTGAAAGCAATAAAGGGTCATTTCTCAGCTAAGCACCTGTGAAAATTCTGTCTCACATATTCACAAACCTCCTCCTGGAGCACAGCAAATTTATGGATTTCAGTGAAAAGACATTATTACTGGGATCTTGTGGTCACAGTGTGAAAGCTGATGTCTGGCAGTTAGATCTGATTCCATGGAGTCATCCAGACACCAGCACATCAGCATTAAACTGGAAACAGCCTGAATTCCAGATAGTGACATTTCATCTTTGCAGAAGAAGTCTAAGGCAAATTAATGGATGCTGATTAAGGATACACATACATTTCTTCCTAAGGCTTTTTTTAAGCTCTGTATAACTTTTTTTTAGTGTTCTTTATTTTTCTTTTGAGCTTGAAATTAGATACTGAGAAAGTGTATCTCTTCTCTGACCAGACAGAAAGAAAAGCCTTTGGCTTACGTATCGTTCTTATCCAATCTAATTTCATGATATATCTAGTGGTACTGGTTAGAAATGAAGAAGCTGGAAGAACAAAGTCCTCAGGTCTCAGCTGTGGATTGCATCATTCTGTGAAAAAATTACTGTGCTTTTTCACATTAAGGAGAGCTTAAAAGCAGACTATCCATATCTTGAGGTTTTTTTCATACAGTGACCTACTGGTTCACCATGATTCCTTATAATGAAGTGCATCAAGGTTCTTTTAAGGCATAGAGTTATGAAGTCTGGGCTCTCAGTTCAAAAAATGACAAGAGCTAGTGTGAGGTACATTGAGGCACCAAATCTGAAGAACCTACAGAAGCTTCTATGGAGACTGCAAGAGTCTCAGCAAAACTTGCAGGTGGCATACACAGCATCCATATCCTTTATTTCCCTCTAGCTGGCAATGGTACTAACCATGTGTAGTAGGGTGTCGAGGATTTGTGTATTCAATTACCACATGAAATAATCATTAATGGTCACGGCTTGTTTATTGTTTGTATTCCATACCACTATTATTGCTACAAAGCAGGCAAAGCTATTATTGCTACAAAGCAAGCAAAGCAGCATTACTTACCCTAAGATACAGACCAGGCAGATGTATGGTCCCCAGATGCTGGGGAGCTGGTCAGCACTCATGCTTAGAGGGCGCCCCTGTGGAGACACCCTGGTCTCAATGGCAGGATATGTGCAGCTCAGCTCATCCATTCCTGAGTCCAGCTTTTATAGAGACCCTGAGTCCTGGCACACATGGCCAGTACGTGCCAGGAGGCAGCGGCTCAAGGCAGCAACCCCGCCCAGCAGTTTTAGTCTCTGGTCTTTCTGTGTCTGTGTGCCCCCCAGTATGGGGGTCATGCACCCCCCTACCCCACTAGGCCTTCCTCATCTTCAGCTGCCATCCTGTTCAAGGACAGTGAGGTCTTGCCAGCTCTCCTCTGATAAGAAGAGCTAGTCCCTTGGATAGAGGAACAGAAACTCCCTTGTCTGCTCTCGCAGGTCTCCTCTGATAAGAAGAACAGAAACTTTCCTTGGCAGCTCTTCACCCATCCCATTAGTTCCCACAGCAGGCCTGCATGAATCACCCTATTGGCAACCATCAATCAAAGTATTACCAAACCACCCTTACACCATGCAGGAATAACCAGGGGACACTGGCAAACAGTCTTAACTCCAGTAAAAGTGTCTGTATTATGGCAATGTGATTTTGCTTGATACAGATTCTAAAAAGGAATTGCAAATTACAGGTAATTAGGTAAGTAGGTAGATAGTTATTTAAACAACCTGTGCTACTGTCTAAAAAAAAAAGGTTCAGAAACTGATGTCATTAAGTACACTGGTCTTCTTGATAAGTACAAGTCTTCCTGATAAAGAATGTATACTTAAGAAACTTCACATAAATACATTAATAATGGTGTGAAAACTTCAGAAAAAGACTGTTGAAGTGATTGGGAATAACACTGGTGAATATTCACATCATTTATCCTAGGTTGTTTTAAGTAACTAACTTGAAAACTCAAATGCACAAAGCATACACATTCCCTGCTTCTCAGAGAGAGACACCTACATTTTCTCATTGACTGACAGAGGACTGGAGCTCCCCACTTCTGGTCTTCTGAATGACACTGACAGTCAAGTCCAAAACAACTGTTATAAATAGGCTCTGTTGTCTTGTAATGGTTGCTTGATTGCTTTTCTTTTTTCTTTTTCTCTTTTTCTTTTTCTTTTTTCCTTTTTTTTTTTTTTCTGTGTGTGATTCAAAAGATTTTTTTAAAGTAAATGCTGTGCAAATTCAACTACAAGTCTGCTCTTCCTCTCTGTTATATCGTCATCAGTAATAAATATTCTGCAGCTGGAATTCATCTGACAGGTTTGCTGGTGATATATGAACCAGAGTGAAATCGTGCAATCTTTCAGAGCTGTCTTGGTTTTGCAGTGCTAACAGAACAAAACATTTGTTTTAGTCAGTAAAGAAAGCAGATATACATCAAGTGCATATGGGGATTGTATCAGTTGGGTAAGAATATGCTATTTTTCATAATCATTCTTCAAGCTGTAACTGCACTTTAAAGTTTTGAATGTAGTGACACAGCTAGTTTGACAGAATCCCCACTTTAAGCCTTTTAACGTCACTGCAGGGTGCATTAACAAACCAAGCTTTGCCATAAAGGAGAGGATCACATTCAAATCCTGAAGTAATAAACTAAGTGCTCCAACAAACATTGTCAGCATCTACCCACCCACCCTCTGCCTGGGGTAAGCATTTCTAGCCACTGAACTTCAACCCACCTTCTCCTTAATTAAGAAAGAAATACATTCCAGAGAATGAATAGTTTTTAATAATCATGGTGCTCTTGAAATTATATTTAGAGTACAAATTTGTCATTGTAAACATGTGGTATACAGAAAAAGAAAACAAGTGGAATTTCAGAAGCATGCCATGGTTTAGCGTATTTTGTCATAACATTGGTATGTAACATGTTATGATTTAATTAATTTTCTTAGCCTTAGATTTTCCAGATTTATTTTTCAGAGTGAAGAGTAGACATTTGTTCTTGCCTGGCATAAGCAGATGTTCATGTGTGTACTTGTGTATGCCAGTTTTTTTAGTATCAATTTGCTTAGAAAAAACTTAAGCCTTGTATGCATTTGCAACTTAATTATGTTTTGAATGTACTAATTCACTGAAAAACATAATTCCAGTCAATATATTTTCAGGAATTCATCAAGAGCACAAGCGCTTTAGATGTCTATCTGCTAAACATTCAGTTCATACTTGTTTATGGATGAAAATGTAGGTTTCATATACAGCAACATAAAATTATAGCAATGCATTTTCAAAATTAAAAAAAAAATGCTGTTTAGGTTGTGTGAATTTTATTTCAGAGCGGACTGAATATTTATATATGCTTAGAATAACATGATCTGCTTGGAGTGCCAAGAATATGTACATTAGAATCACTCTTCTTACTGGAACCAATGCACTACTGGTGAAATAAGAACTGGGCATATGGTGATTACACAGAGCTGTAATGAAGAACCACAAAGAACATAGTACTTTCGTGCTGTCACTGCTTAAAATCTGCTCAAATTTGAATTCAGCAAGAACATTCCCATTTAGGTCAATGTATCTGAGGAAATGTGCAGTACTAACCAAAGCCTTTGTAGTGTCTTACAGTGTTTCACTGGGTCTTCATGGAGACCAAGAAAGTAGCTATTTTCTTTTCTTTCCTTTTTTTTTTTTCCCCAGATATATGAAACAAAATGAAGGTATNTTTTTGGTGGAATTGTGGAGAGAAAAACTAGGAAGATTCCTAAAGATTGCTAGGTCCAGCTATTATCTTCAAGGGGGATTGTCATTGATGTGTTCTATCTAATTATGTTTCTCCAGCCTATTCTGGTCTGCAGCTTTACTCGGGAATGACATTTTAGAACATTCTCAGGTAATTTGTTCTGTAAAGCATATTTGTAAACACACAAAAATTACCCCAAGTGGACCCTATAATGAGGAAGAACTCATCAGTGTCAGTGTCATACTCCTCCCAGCACAGGACATGGGGCACTTGGCAGCTTGGCCCCTCTGAAGCCATTGGTTGACCAAGGAGCCAAAAAGGCAGTAGAAGGGTAAGCATAATGGCAAAGAAAGGCAGTAGTCTGTAGAAGGTTTGTGTGTGTGATTCTGACTATATTTAATGTGAACTATGAGTATTAGGATCACTTTAAGGACACTAGTAACAATACTCTGTTTAGTCCGTTAACATTTAATTAGACTAACAATATATAGAAAAATTAATAAAAAATAAAACATTCTGTGTAACTTGGTGCAACAAATTGATAATAAAATACAAATGAGGCTGGCTATTTCCAACTTGATAGCAATTTTAAAATTTAAACAAAATGGTAAAATAAATATACTTCTCACCAGTATTTTTATATTAGTCTTCATTAGTTAATGGAAGCAATCAACATTTATTGGCTACCTAAAGCAAGTTAGTGAAATATGTGTTGAATATGAACAATTTTTATGTCAAAGGCCTGAGACACTTGATCAGAAGCAGCAAATTGAAATTTAAAGATCAAATCACTTTAAGTAGGCAAAATGTTTTGTGTTCATGTATAGAAAGTATTTTATTTTTTGATTCATTATGAATCAAGACTGTGCTCACACTTGGTAATTACAGTGTTCTGTTGTTGGGCCTATTTGTAGAGGAAGCTGATTACTTTACTATGTACAGGATCCAGATTAATTTATTTATTGAAGGTAGATCTGAGCAAAAATACCAATTATCTTTTTGCAAATATTTGGTATTTTCCGCAGGTTTTTTTAACTTTGAGATTAATGTTTCCTATTTATTATTTTGGAAGCCTCCCTTACAGAAGCAAAAAAGTGTCATGTGAGCAGTGTTACACTCAACTGAGTGATTATTTTTTTATGTCTTTGGTGAATAGGAGAACCATAAGACTGCTTCTTAGCCTTGATGCTAAGGAGCCTGTAAGAGGGAGAAGATAATGCCAGATTGCCTAGAGTAGGTCTTTCCTTAGTAAATACTCACAGAGCATTACAGTTAACAGTCATAGAATCATAGAATTGTCAGGCTTGGAAGGGACCTTAAAGGTCATCTAGTTCCAACCCCCCTGACAATGGCTGGGATCCCTCCCACTAGAGCAGGTTGCTCAGAGCTCCATCCAGCCTGGTCTTAAAAATCTCCAAGGATGGGGCTTCCACCACCTCTCTGGGCAACCTTTTCCGGTGTCTCACCGCCCTCATGGTGAAGAGATTCTTTGTAATGTCTGACCTGAATTAACCTATCTCTAGTCTTAATCCATTCCCTCTAGTCCTATCACTTCCTAACGGCCTAAAAAGTGCCTCCCCAGCTTTCTTGTAGGCCCCCTTACGAAATTGAAAGTCCATGATAAGGTTTCCTAGGAGCCTTCTCTTCCCCAGACTAAACAACCCCAACTCTCGCAGTCTGTCTTCATAGGAGAGGTGCTCCAGCCTGCTGATCATCCTTGTGGCCCTTCTCTGGACACATTCCAGCACATCCATGTCCTTCTTGTAATCGGAGCTCCAGAACTGGACACAGTACTCCAAGTGAGGACTCAGGAGAGTGTAGTAGAGGGGAAGAATCACCTCCCTTGACCTTCTGGCATGTTTCTTTTGATGCAGCACAAGATACAATTGGCCTTCTGGGCTGCAAGAGCACACTTATGGCTCATGTTCAGCTTCTTATCCACCAGTATCCCCCAAGTCCTTTTCTTCAGAGCTGATCTTGAGACAGTCACTGACCAGCCTATATTGGTGCTTGGGATTGCTCCGACCCAGATGGAGGACCTCACATTTGGCCTTGTTGAACTTAATGAGGTTGGCATGGACCCACCTCTCCAGCCTGTCAAGGTCCCTCTGGATGACATCCCTTCCTTCTAGTGTGTCAGCCACCCCACACAGCTTGGTGTCACTGGCAAACTTGCTGAGGCTGCACTGAATGCCACTGTCCATGTCGCTGACAAAAATGTTAAACAAGACTGGTCCAAGTGATGATCCTTGAGAAACTCCACTTGTCACTGGTCTCCACTTGGATACGAGTCCTACTCTGATTAAAACATCTGACGATTTAACTTTTACTACTTTATGGGACATAATCCTGCAAGAACTAAATAACTGTCATAAAATCACCAACATGCTAAAAATCAGCCTTGCAAGATTTCTTTATGTTGGTCTTGAAAGGCTATGATGGTCAATAAGGCAAGCAGAGGCTCACTGTGTTGACTTTGCTGCTGCTACACTGGGTGAATTCATTCCCACTGATCCAAATACCAAAGCAATATGATTACCTGATTCCCTGTAACATGGTATTCT
Organism: Chloroceryle aenea; assembly: GCA_013399075.1. Taxonomy (NCBI): domain Eukaryota; kingdom Metazoa; phylum Chordata; class Aves; order Coraciiformes; family Cerylidae; genus Chloroceryle; species Chloroceryle aenea. The sequence continues at coordinate 68,474 of VWZY01002120.1, read as the reverse complement.
CTAGTTCAAAGTTAACCCTTTTTTTGTTGGGATGAATGTGCAGTGAAGTATAAGCTTTTCACACCATAACCCCTCTATAATCTACACTAACTTTCAAGTAGAAAACACAATGAAACTAATTTCTTTAACTTCAGAAGTCCTCTGTGTAGTCATTCTGTCAAAGCTACAGTTTTAAGATCCTTTTATAATCCCTCAAAACAGAGAGTATAATTTAAATATTTGCTCTAAGATTTACTTTTAAGATTTGCTTTACATCTTTGACTCCAGTGATCATGGACTGATTTTTATTGACTCTAAAGGAAGCTTAGGGTGAAAAGTTCAGGTATAGATCTCTGGCCGAATATTCCTACATTATTCAGATAGCCCAATACACTCAAAATAGTGTATTGACAAAATGGAAACACAGCTTACATGCAATGCTAAGAATTTATTGTTAGCGTAATTGAAATCTTAAAAGCATAATCAATTAATTATTAGTACAAATCTAATTAATTCATAAAAAAGAGAAACTATTACAGAAAAAGGCTTAACCATAAATAAGAACAATACAGTAAAAATTATTATATGCACACTTTCTATTACCTACCCGTTTTCTCTGCTGTTTAGCTCACCATCCAGAGCTTGCTGAGTACGGTGTTGTTCAGTATCAGTCTGGCTGTAGTTGGAAGAAGGGATTTACAGGGAACTGATGGTGTCCCAAATTCTTCACCAAGTAGACAGTGATGCTGTTCATGGGGTTTCTTCCCCTTATTTTTTGCCAGAAAAAGTGTGAAATTCATCACAATGGCAACCTTTTCCTCACTTTTGAGTTGATTTGAGGCTAATTTTATGCTTTCTAACATGCTTTACAGCCTGGTCTTCCGTAGTCACATGTCTGTGTCACACTCAATTTCCTATATATTGTGTGTTTCGCACATGTTGAATACTTGGTCACTGCTCTCTGTTATCCTTCAAATTGTTTTTACTGAGCTCATGTGGTTGCATTTCTTTATCTACTCTTTTCTGAATTATTTCTAGATCTGGAGTCTTTCACATCCTCCTGTCTCTTGCCATCCCATGCCTCTACTCCCCTACTCTGCCTCCCTTGTCCCTTTCAAGGGCTCTGCTGTCATACCATGGCTGTGTTTCTCTACACTGCATCACTGTGATGCAGTTTTGAATATTCTAGTTTACACAGAATAGCTTTATTTCTGCCATTTACATAAAAATTCTGGTTACACCATTAAAAGTTAAGAAATAACCAGAGCCCCCTGGTCACTGGAGAAATTGTAGTTAAATATGCCAAAACAAAGTTCCAGACAAAAAAAAAAGAAGTTTGGATAAAAGATGCCTGAGGGTCCTCAGCCCTGAGAACTGCCAGTGTCAGTGGCCATCTCCTAGACACAGCAGGAGATGCTTTACTGGGCATGCTTTACACAGTACACTTTACTGGGCTACAGATCTGCAAGCCTCCCCCAGCAATGCCCATGGTAGCAATGGTAGGATGACCAGGAGTGTTAGCAGCAGGACAGCATTTGACTGCTTGTGTCATTTGTATTAGTGACATTTAGAATAAGGGTATTGAACTTCTATCTGGGATTTTCAAAAATGGATTTGCCTACAGTATAAATATTGCATAGGTTGCAATTAGAGGTTACATTACAAGAATCTAATATTTTCTATTTTCTTCTCTAGTTGCTGAGCTTCTCATGGCACAGATGGCACAGTATTAGTTCCATTTACCTATGGCACCCTGCAAACAAGGCCACATGACTATTGCCAATAGCTTGAACATGAATGAACTTCTTACCTGTAAAGTGTGGTGAAAAGATATGGGAAATGTAGGAACCAAATTGATTAAGTCGTATTGAAAACAGATGGGATTTAGAAAAGTGCTTTAGCTAGTTTAAACATGGATCAACCCCATGTATGAATGAAAAAAACCTGATTCTGCACTCTAAAGAGAAAAATAACACCTTACTCTGACAAGCACTTATAAAATGAAATTCATAAAGGAATCGTGTAGAAAGGGGAAAATGAAATTGATTTCTTCTCCTGTTGACTCCTGGCCAATAGTATCAGCAGGATTTTGTGAGATAAGGAGTCCCAAATGTCTGTAGAAGGGAAAGAGATAGAGTGGGCATTTATGGATGAAGAGATGGTGTAGTGAGAGGATGGCAAGAGCTATTAAACTGCTTCAGTGCACACTATCAGCAAAAGAAGGACCCAAGTCCCCTTTAGCATGTTCCAGGCTTGCTCAGCAAGGATATTGCACAGCAAGAGGAGCCAGCAGCTGATGGAGACTGACACACAGCAGCCACTGTAGGATGCTGACAGTTGTCAGCAGGTCCGTAGATACATTTGAAAGGGATAAAAAGCAAAAAAGGTTTTCCAGATTTTCTTTAGTCTGAAATACATATTTTGTGGTTTCTTTTTCTCTTAATAGAATCATAGAATCATAGAATGTTAAGGGCTGGAAAGGACCTTGAAAGGTCATCTAGTCCAACCCCCCTGCCAGAGCAGGATCACCTACAACAGGTCACACAGAAATGCATCCAGGCAGGTCTTGAACATCTCCAGAGAGGGAGACTCCACAACCCCCATGGGCAGCCTGTTCCAGTGTCCGTCACCCTCACTGTGAAAAAATTTCTCCTTATGTTTCTGTCAAACTTCCTATGCCTCAGCTTCCACCCATTATCCCTTGTCCTATCCTCATAAAAAGTTATCACGTTGGTCAAACATGACCTCCCCTTGATAAAATGATGTTGATTGCTCCTGATGACCCCCTTGTCCTTGACATGCGTAAGGATAGTGTCAAGGATAAGTTGCTCCATTAACTTTCTGGGGATGGAGGTGAGGCTGACCGGTCTAGGGGTCCTCCTCCTTGCCATTTTTGGAGACTGGAGTGATGTTTGCTCTCCTCCAGTCCCCAAGCACCTCTCCTGTCTGCCATGACTTACTGAATATAATGGAGAGTGGTCTGGCAATGACTTGTGTCAGCTCCCTCAGCACACGTGGATGCATGTCATCAGGACCCATGGATTTATGGATGTCCAGCTTCCTCAGCTGTTCTTTAACCCAGTCCTCATCAACCAGGGAAGACTCCTTAGTCATGCTATCCTCTGGTGCCTCGGGTGTCAGGAGCTCTTGAGGACAGTCTTCAGCAGTATAGACAGAGACAAAGAAGGCATTTAATAACTCTGCCTTCTTTGTGTCATCTGTCACCAGGGCACCCTGGTGACCTTCAGTAGAAGGCCTACATTGCCTCTAACCTTAGCTTTTCCTACAATATATTTAAGGAAGTCCTTTTTGTTATCCTTGACTTCCTTTGCAAGGTTGAGTTTCATCAGGGCCTTAGCCTTCCGAGTTGCCTTCCTACACTCTCTGACAACAGTCCTATACTCCTCCCAGGTAGCCAGCTCCTCCTTCCATGATCTGTAGACCCTCTTCTTCCTCTTAAGTCTACTTCGCAGTTCCTTACTTAACCATGCAAGTCTCTTGGCTCTCTTTCTCGATTTCCCACCGGCCAGGATGCACTGGTCCTGAGCTGGGAAGAAGAGGTCCTTAAATGTTAACCAACTATCATGAGCCCCTCTGCCCTCTAGTAACCTGTCCCATGAGATTTCACCCAGCAATTGTCTGAAAAGCCCAAAGTCAGCCCTCCTGCAATCTAGGGTTTTGGTCCTAATTGATATCCTGTTCCTGACAGACAAGATCACGAACTCCACCATCTCCATCATGATCACTAAGGCCAAGGCTGCCCTCAATCCTCACTGCTTCACCCAGACCCTCCTTGCTGGTGAGGATAAGATCCAGCATTGTTCCCCTCCTAGTTGTCTCCTCCACCATTTGCATCAAGAAGTTATCATCAATGCACTGGAGGAACCTCCTGGACTGTGGCTGGCTGGATGAATAGGCTTCCCAGCAAATAACAGGAGAAGACATTCCAGTTGCTCCCTCACATAGAGAGCAACTCCACCACCCTGTCTTGATGGCCTGTCTTTCCTGAAAAGGACATAATCATCCATGACCACATTCCAGTCATGTGAGCTGTCCCACCATGTCTCTGTAATTGCTACCAGGTCATAACCCCACGTCCGCACATGGATTTCTAACTCCTCCTGTTTATTCCCCATGCTGCGTGCTTTGGTGCATAAACATTTGAGGTACGGAGCATATAGTTTTCAGCCTTGAAGGGGGGTAGACCCTCTGGTTATCTAAAATACCAACACACTGCACCACAAGTATTGGGCTATTACACCCAGGATTCTCACTGACAAGACCAACTACACCCCCAACTCCTGTGGGGTAATCCAGTGCATCATCACTGGCCTTCCTCAGGCTAGCAAGTTGAGAGCACTTAGTTGAGCTTCATCCCTCAACCCCTGGTGTGCTGCCCCTCTGCTTGTCACAGGCAAGGGTGAAACTATTGACCCCTTCCCCCTTCAAATCTAGTTTAAAGCCCTCTCAATGAGCCATGCCAACACCCGCCCCAGAATCCTTTTCCCCCTCTGGGACAAGTGCATCTCTTTAGGTGGTCGCAGCTCCAATGCTTTGTATACTGCGCCATGTTCATAAAACCATAATGTTCATAATAATTTGATTTGTTTGCAATTACAAAAAAAAAATATTGTATCCTTGCAGGACACAATTGAAAGAAGGCTCTAGAAAACCATTAGAAATATTAAAATTTTGAAGAGTAGTCTTTATGATATAGCAAATCCAATCTCAAAAAATGTATTTTGACTTAACAGAAAGAAAACAACATGGATCTTGGAATTGTCATGCTGTAAGTGCTACCCTTATGTTATTTAACCCTTTCATGTGTGTTGAAGCTTGTTTCTAGAGTTTTTCTAAAGATCTTGAATAAGAGTATTTCTGGAGGATTCATTACTAGAAACTTGTACAATCTAGAAGTGTTTATTCATACATTAATGGGAAGAAAAAAAAAAAAAAAAAAAGAGCACAGAATAGGGGTACTGCTTCTGCCAGCCATCTGTGTAAGTAAATTGCATCTGAAGCAACTTAAATCCTTCAGCTGAAGTTCTTTCTACTCTCTAGATAGAACAACTGCAGTAATGGGTTCCTTTGCCACACTTGATATGATTTTTAAAACATCTAATTTGAGTCATAAAATGGTGATACCCTTTTATACAACTTGATGGACTTTTGGTAAGATTTTTTAAATTCAGTTATCCCTGTTAATATTAATAAAATTTATGAATGAATGTGTGAATGACTAAAATCTGCTTGTTCACAAAATAGGAGTCGGCATAATTTTTAGCTAATTATTAGCTATTCATTCTAAGATCTGTACTGATGATCTTCCCCACTTTCATTAGCTGTTCATATGTTGTTATAAAGAATGTGTTCAAAAACTTATGTGTAGTACTATCAAATTCTCTTTAAAGACAGATTTTCTAAAAATATAAATATATTAAATCCTTCTGAAAATGTTTACATATGAAAACTGACAAATTTACAAGTAAATGTGTGTCTTGTGCATTTCTTACATTAATATGGCAGTGTGGCAGTGATAAATATGTCCAGGGTTAATGAATTTTGTTAAGTATCACTAAAATGGCAATGCATTGGCTCAGTTACAGTTAAATCTGTGAACAGCCATTATGTTAATGATGTCATTAGAGCTCTGTTTGTTGAAATGTTACTTGAAAAGCTTTTTCACAAAGGATGAGACAGAGACTGAAAATATTCTTCGGATATAAAGAGATAGGCATGATACAATGCAAGAGATAGATATCAGAACTCTGTTTACTTCTGAAGGTCTGGGTTCAGAGTGATATTAAGTGACCAGTAAAAACATTTGAGTTAGTTTTATTGTAAAGTCCAAATGAAGCACAAACAGATTTCCAGACTGAGGATATTTTTATTTTTTTTTTTAAATTTTAATTTTACATGGTCCAGTGTTTGGTTCCTTAGCAATATAATCTGGTGCTGGTACTTTCACACTGTCCCCTCATTTATCCCATCTACTTCAAGAGTTTACATATTATATTTTAAAACCCCAGCACCTATGATGCCATTACAGTATAGTGTAGAGACATAATATTCCAACCAGCCCCTCTGTGTACAAAAATCATGACTGCTTGCCTTTAGAGGTACATAAAAATTGTTCAGAGAAATGTGTTTTCATATTTGTCCCTTCTTACCACTACACCTCTGAATATTAGACTGCTGTGTGTAATTCTTTCATTAGCAGTAAGACTGAAAAAATCTCTCATTTTGCAGTCAGAGAGACACACAGCTCATTCTTGTTGAAGTAAAGCAAAAATATCTGAAGACTTGATATTTTAAACCAGAAAAAAAAAAAAGTTACTTAGTATTTTCAATATTTCCTTCTCCTTGTCTCACCAGCTTATGGGACACACCTGTCCCTGTTGGTGGTCTGGGTTTGGCTAAGAAAGAGTTAATTATCAACAGAAGCTGGGAAGGTGAGGCACAGCCAAGATAGACAACAGAACCAGCCACTGGGATATTTGATACCATAGGACATCAAGCCTGCTTTATAAGGGCAGGGAGTGGGCTGGGCAAGGCTGAGTGTCTGGCATGCACCATCTTGTAGGTGCAGGTTTTAGGGGGTTCACTATTGCTGCTTTCTTCTCCTCTTGCATTTTTCTATTAAATTCTCCTTATCTCACCCCATGAGGTTTTGTCTTTTCCTCCCCGTTCTCCTTCCCATCCCACCAAGAGGGGTGGGAAGAAGGGGGAGGTGAGTGTGCAGCCACGTAGCGCTCAGCTCCCGGCTTTGTCAAAACCATGACAATTGATTATTCTTGAGTCTTCAGCAGCTTCTTCTTGTTGGTGATTCAATCTCAGCCAAGCACCAGGAAAGCATCAGAATTTTTTGCTAAGGGCTCAGAAATGACATGATGGTATACTATGCATATGCTGAGGATACTACAAATCAGATTTGATTTGTATTTGATTTGATTTTGAGCTGCAAAAATGGAGAAATAATAGTTAATATAGTAATGGTTTGTACTTGTAATATAATTGGTTTAACTTTGCTATTGAAGGAAAGCTGTAAATATTTACATAAAAAAACTTGTACATCCTATGTCTTTTTCTCATCCCTACCCTGAGGTGTTTCCTGTGAAGGCAGGAATCATGACAGTTTAAGAAAATTTGTTTTCTTCAAGGTCTGGAGTCGCTTTAACACTTTGAAGGTCCATATTAGAAATGTTTTCTTAATCATTCTTAACCAGCATGGACAATCTTATCTTTGTCACAGAGTCATTAAACCAGTTTCATATAACGTATGGTCTTGGCTTTCACCAAGTGAAACCAGAAGCATTATCAACCATTAAGATTTTTGGTTACAATCTTATTACTAATCTTACTCAAACAGAATTTTGACACCAACTAAATTTAAATATAGATTTATTAGCTGGATTACAGGAATTTTAGTATCCCAGGCTTTCCTAGGTGCTAAGTTTTTCTCCTTTCATCACTGAAGTATAGGGAACTTACTCTTATGTGCCATATTGTTTCTTTCTGGTTTCTCCAAAACCAAAAGGAATCTGCAGCATTGTAAAGCAGCCTACATTCTGTTGTGTGTTATGCCCAGTCAGTCCTTACCCTTTGGTATTCTCCACAAGAGGGTCTGCTCACCATGGGGGTGTTCTGTAGCTTACGATTTCAAGGATATAAAGTTGTCATCCAAACAGACAAACTAAGGGGACATACATTTTTTTAAGGTATTATACAACTGCATCTTCCTAAGTTGTCTTCTGTCATAACTGTTTTCAGTAAGTAACCTGATGTCTTATTAAAGTGAGTGGGGACTCCATCTGCTTTACCTTTACAAAAAATGGGGTCCACATTTACAAGCCTGGATGAGGTTTTAGGAAATTAACTTTGGCACTCAGAGTGGCTTATTTGATTATTGGTGAAAATGTACAAAGTGTAACAGCAATATAAAATGTTATGTTGAGATAAGCAAGCTAAATTGTGATTTTTATGATATTCAGCAACCTCAGCTATGTAGCTGCTTTGCTCTCTGTGATTGTTACAGGTGAATAGCCAATGGCAAAATCTGACCTATTAACTCACCCTCTCTGTAAAATCTATATCTGGAATCATATGTGCTTACTTTTCTTTTCCTAATGTCTAAGTATAGTATTGCATTAATGCTAGGTACTCTTAGGAATATAGTATAGTCTGATATTGGCAGCAGCGTACCGTATGCAGATAGCATAGCAGTGATGAGTCAGGGCTAAAGTCAATCAATACTGTATATTATTGTTTTTAACATTGTAGCCATGCTGCCACTTAATATTCCTTACTTCTGTCAATACTTATCTTATGCTCCCAAATTCACAAACTATTTTTTGTTAATAATTCTGTATTACAAAATTCATAGAAACCAATGAAAAACATAATGATCTTATTAATCGTATATAAATTCAACATAAAAATAATCCAGAAGTAATATGCTTGCCTTTTTTTTTTTGGTTGGTTGTTTTGGGTTTGGTTTTTTTTTTGTTTGTTTTTTTTTTTTCCTAAGCCTTTCTGGAGGGACACAGAAACTGCAAAAGGAACAGAACACACTCTAATCCTTATCTGTATTTGAACTATAAGATCCTCTTTTGCTCTGCAGCATTGAACTGGAAAACCTGAGTTTAGCTTCTTTTTATGTTAGCAGTCACTGTGATGGTCTTGAGTAAATGCCTCTGTCCTTTAGTTATCATGTCTGTCAAGTATAGCTAATGATCTTCACCCCCTTCAGTAGAGTGGGTTGATAAACCTATGTGAAAGAGTCTAAACTGTAGAGGCATATCATTTTATTACGTCAAAGAAGTTACACATTCAGGACCAGTAATCACAACGCCTCCAGTGCCTTTTTGGAAAGAGTTAAACAAGAAGGAAAAGAAAACCTCCTTTCCTGGACCTTTGTATAATGCAACTCTGTATGATTATGTCCCATTGAAGTTAAAGGCAAAATTCTCATGGACCACAAGGGAACTGGGATTTGTCTCAGGATTTTTGACATAACAGGAGAGTTCACAGACCTGACCTAATACTGAAGTCTAAAGCCCTAGTGAAACAAGAGGAGCAGCCTGCAGCTACCCTTGTTTAAAGAAAAAAGAAGAAAAAAAAAAAGATGAAAGAAGGAAGATGATGAAGGAGGAAGTATACTCAGAATGAGCAAAAGGAGAGTGCCCCAAAGATCCTACTCAAAAGATTTAGGCTGTACACAATACAGATATAACTTACTAAAAGACAGGCTTTCTTGTGAGATGTCTTGTACTTGCCAGTTCTTACTGAGCTGGAAATACTCTAAGGACAGTCTTTCATGTGTTGAACTATTTTGTCATTTCTGTACCTCAGAGTCGGAGCAGGAAATATATGGCAGCAAAGCAATTGTTACAGAGTCACAGTAAAAACAATATTAATATTAATAACAATATTAATAATAATAATAAAAACTAATTCCTGTAGCAAAGCTCTCTTTGAAAGTCCTGTTCACATTATGCACTGTAAGCCCTGGAAGAAACTGGAAAGTTGTAGCGTTGTATTCTGTTGTCACTGAACTTTGTGTCTCAGAAAGTCCTATCCCATAGGAGAAGGCTGTTAGCTGTAGGCTTACTTTTTAATGACATCTTTTTCTTTTAATCTAAATTTCCAAATTCTGCTCAATTAATGTTTCCAGGGGTGCAGGCAGCATAGATATATTGTTTCTATTTATACAGAGAAAAGATTAATGCTTGAGTTGATGCAAATATTGCAGCCCTTTCAGCAAGGCAGGGTTAGTAATGTGCCTTTCTATTAGTCAAGAGAAATAAAAGACACAAAGAGCAGTCATCAACTGGAGATTTGACAAGGAGTGTGCTAGCATTCTCTTCTGGGCTGCTGCACAGGTCTTCAGGCAGCTGTCATGAATGTAGATGAGCAGATGGAACCATGACTCCACATGTTGTCCCACACCAGGAAATGCACACCTATGGATTAAGGAGAGTAAACAGAAAAAAAAACAAAACAAAACAAATAACTTTATCACCTGCATCGAGCAGCAGAGAATAATTTTGTATTTGCTGAGAAAATTTTAGAGAGAGATGGAAATCCAAAGATATGAAGTCCCCATCGCCAGGGCCTCACCAGCCCACATATCATTTAGTCTGATGTCTTATGAACATGGTAAATTCTAGGGCTGAGAAAGCAGTCAATAGACTGTAAGGGATCCATGAAAGATACCCATGGCAGTATGGCTTAAATAAACTATTTCCCAGAGAATGGTCTTTGTGTAGCTGGAACAGCTGCATTACTTGAAAGATGAGTTAAACTTATGTAGCACATTTAAAAAAAGAAACACATGAAATAGGTTTTACACCACACTCATGGAGGTGTGTCTTTTATTGTAATTCCAAGAATTATAATAAGAATTTCCAACTCATTTGACATGGCAGTGCATTGAAACTCTGCACAGCATATAAAGCAGCAATACCTAAATGATATTCTGCTCACACTATGTGCTTCTGCCTAGTAAAGGGTAGTTTTATAAAGAACAAGTATATGATTTCAGATAATTTTTGACTCCTGAGAACACTACAGACCTCTTGACTAATGCAGGTGACCTTTTTTATTTGATCCACAAGTAGGTAGATAGTAAACAATATGATATCACAAGTCATAGAGAATAGAAAAGAGCTACTTTGTCAACAAGTAGAATATAAACAGTGCCAAGAGGTCATTTATATGGTCATACTTTTTCTTCAGATCAAGTCATTCACTCTTGGCAGAAGAATTTGACCCTAAAGACTAAAATAAAATTATCCACAAGATTTTTTCCATTTCAGATATTTTCATCTTTCTTTCCAACCCATCCTTGTCTCACTGACCATAATTTTATGCTGGCCAAAGAAGGTCTTTCAAAAGGGTTGCACAAATTTCCATTATTTTATACTGGGGAGTTAAAACAGGAGTCTGAGGAATATCCCTGATTTATTAATGCCATTGTACTAACGTCTTTCGCAGTAAGAATTAGTAGCCTGGGATAAGCTAGCGCTGCTTTTAGCCAAATGCTTAAGGATCCTCTTTTAATCCATGCTTTATTCTTGGTTTTGCTTAGTCAACCGCAATATAATGGTAACAGCATAAAATTCATTTTTAGTGACAAATATAGTTGTATTATACAACATCTTACACAATAAAAAGTCCCAGTTTTGAGATTGGAGAGCAATTTTCTGTTCTCCTTTGCAAGGACAGTTTTTGAATCAGCGATCAGGAGAAAGATCATAAGCGGGGGAATGGGATAGTCATAGTTTTCCTTTTTTTTCTACCCCCTCCTATTCTTTTCTTGTCAAGTTGCTCACCTTAGTATATCAGGTTCACTTAACTCTTAACATTTTTTACAGGAGAGAGAAAATAGTTCAAATTTTCCTAAGAAGGTCAGTTTCCTGGCATAGTAATTGTTTTTACAACAATAACAGCTTTTATGTCTGTGCATCATAGAGTAATCTGTAAAATCTAATGGGTGAGAGGCAAGTTCCAAGAATCTCTGTTTCATTATGAAGTGGTATATGTTTACATCAGTATCAAAAATAGAATTTCATCATATTATTTTTAAATGTTTGACATGAAAAGAAGTTCAGTAATATTCATTTAAGATTTTTGTTCAGAGGAGGCACATGGAGCAACTTATTTATATGGTACGTTTCGTTATGTATTTCAGTTTTGTTTATGACCTCTGCTAAAGGACTGTCTTGGCAGTGGTGGTGACAATCCAGACATTTTTCTTGCCCTACTGGAGTTCCAAAATGGGAAGTGCCATGTTTTGGGATTTGCGTTTTAGGGATATTTAGCTAGTTTATGGGCTCAATTTGGAAAACAAAATATACTTCCTTTCTTAAATCTACTAGTGTTCACAAGGGTGTTTATAACTGTCTGTCATTAAGTGCATGCATAAATCTTATTTAAGTCAGTCTACTTAGGTAAGCATGCCTTGCTGAGGAAGGACAGAATTATACCATGGTTAAAGTTAGGAGAAGTGCAGTGATTTGTGACAAATGCCTTTCGGTCTGCCAGCTTTTTTCTCTTTCCAAGGAGCAGTACTGCAAGTAGCTGGAAGGACTTTTTCATCACTGATTCTTTGGGTTGCCTCCAATGTTATTATCCACGGGGTAATTCCTAATGTAATACGTCTTGAACAGCTTCTAGTCTCAGCAAGAAGGTGTATAGAAATTGCTCACATTTAACAGAGTCTAACCTGATACCGAACTTTTTTGGTTTTCTGTTTCTTTTTTTGTTTAGTTGTTAATTATGGATTCATAAATGTACTTAAAAATTCCTTCACAGCAGCCAAATAAGCGTGAATCACCTAGTCCCTTTGTGATTCAGGAAGGATGCTCTAAAGCTTTTGCAATCACGCAAAAGCAATAGAATGCCCCTTCCACTGTCATTATTTCACATAGTTTGTTCATGAACTATGGTTGCAAAGAGCATTGAAATATGGATCTTTTCAAACAACAGGGTCATTTTTTGGAGCTGTTGGCCACATGAGTCCAGAGAAGGCTATTTAACTGATTTTGCACAAGTGAGTTAATGGGTGAAGGGCACAATTGTAATGTTAAACTAGGCAACCCTTTAACGATTCCCATTGTCCATGCAAATTTTGACACCTTGGATTCTCAAGAATATGATCATTCAGAAACAAAGAGAAAAAAGAGGGTCCTGTTGAGGCAACACAGAATATGGTACTAAAAAATAGAAGAGGCAATGAAGAGAGCTAGTATTTCTGAACTGTGATTATTGATGTGCAAAATAGGCAACAAAATGATCTATTCTCCCTTCTGATCCACCAAGGCCTTGACTGCTCAGATAATCATCTCTGGACAACAGTCATTTTTGGCAGGTAACTCCCAATATTACATCATGGGAAAATTTGTTTCTAAAGATAAGTTCTCAGATGTTCTATGAAATGAAAAACATAATAAAAGTAATTCAAAAGTGTGATTAATTAAGAATATATATTTGAAAGAGAGAATCTGGAGAGAAGCTGCAAAATCATGAGAGAGGATGATGTGAAATCTGCAGTTAAATCATCATAGAAAACAAAGGAAAAGGGAAAAGGAAATGATGTATTTAGGAATGTGTTCAACAGACATTTAGCAAAACCTGTGAAGGGACATAGCTATTGTGGGATGAGAAATTGGCTGATAGCTAGAGAAGAGGTATCTTTGTGCTAGCAAATCTTATGTATGGACATGGATATATGGTACAAATTAGGGGGTCTTTTTGTCAAAGTCTTACAAAGGTTTTGGACACTAAAGTATCTATGGTATTGGTTTTAGGTGTCAGTATAAGTGTTGATGCCTCAGATTGATTGTCTGCTAGTGGCATTGATCTGATCTAAGTTGCATATCCCCGTAGGTTGCACAGGGACACTGACAATATTTGGCTTCATTGACGCAGTATTACTTTCCAAGTCCCTTGGTGTACAGGGAAATCTCCAGTATACCAGGTCCCTCTCTTTTGGATGTTCAATGTAATTCTTTGTTCCTAGGCATCACTTACTTAAATGTCAAAGGTTTGGGGTTGGTTTTTTTGTTTGGTT
>VWZY01002120.1:22223-50222 GCA_013399075.1 Chloroceryle aenea | reverse complement strand
AAAAAAAAAAAGCACAAGCTATTTCTCTTCAGTCTGTTAACTCTCACACCTGTGCTTTGCTAGATTTCTTCTGATGCTTCTAGTTCCGTGTGGTGGCAAAGGTGGTTAAAGACACTTTGGGCCTTGGAAGGCTGAGTCGTATCTTACATGTTTCCAACGGGTCTAAGTCATCTAAGAGTCCGAAGTCCCACTTTCAGAAATGAAATTGGGCACTTGAGTCAATAACCATCAGGGCAGCCTTGTAATTACAGATACTTGAGCCATCTCTAAACTGACTCGTTCAGGTACTGATAGCAGTTTAGTTGTGCCATCACTGAGTTTATTGCATCCTACATTAAGTCCTATGTTCCTCTGAGGATTTGGGCTTACAAACATACTCCAATTTTGGAAATGGAATTTGGGCTTCTGAATCACTTAGGTGTCTTCATGAATGTTCTTTATCCCTAGACACCTTGCTTTTTCTGCTGTGTTGTTGTTGGGCATCACCAATACATTTTTCAATGGATAATTTCTGTTCATAGTCTTTTTCAGAGCAATTATATATCATCATGGGGTGAACACATATGCTGCACTTTCTGCTGAAGAATGTCAAAGGATTTATTGAAGACTCACCAAGGACTCTAGTGAGCTCTTCATGAAGATATTTGCTGTTTTCTGCTTTTGTGCCATACTATGAAAGTTAAGACAATAAAATAAAGCTGTCCTTTAACTTTCAGCTACATCCTTGTGGTCTGGTGCCAGTAATACAACAGTGGCAGTAATGCTGGGTTACAGTATTTTTTTTCTACTTGTATAGAGGTCAAAGATGTTTTATTTGATTAGGTTTATTTGATCAAAAATTAATTCAGTTTTCAATTCTTATCCAGTGATCAGAAAGTAGCATAAGAATTAGGAAGTAAAATACATTCCTTTGGGTACTCCTGGGGAATATACACATGTCATTGACCTAACTGATTTGCAGATTTCATTTCTCTTGCACATAAAAGCACAGCTTGGTAATTTTATTTTCTTTCATTTTTAGGCAGTAAATAACTTTGCGCATATAACAAAGGAAGCTGCAATGCCAGAAGAAGGAATAACAGAACAACAAATTAAGGATGAACAAAAAAACCCCAACAAATCAAAGTTCTGATGGATGTTTAAAGGATGGGCTCTTTCTGCTACTCTCAGTTGACTGGCAGAACATGCAGTCTTACTCCTTAGCTATGTCTAAATATCCATGTCCTTTCAGCAGCATATTATCTTACAAAGCTTTTAGCAAAGTAAGCCCTATGTAAAACTCTTGGCTGCTTTCAATTACTGACCGAATTATACAATGCCCTTTGTATCTTTTTCTTGTTCCATTTGAAACTCTCTTCAGCACAGAAAAAATATAAATTCAAAATCAGTCAATACCTATGAGACCTAGGTTAATTTTCAACTCCTCCTCCAAAAAAACCTCCAACCAACCAATAAACAACCCAGCTCCAGGATTGCAAAGCTGGGATTCATTAGCATTAATGATATAAAACTTTTCTTGCATCTCGATCTTCTTTCACTGGACTTTTGTCTGTAACTTCTGCCAACTCCTTTTTTTCATGTATTTTTCATCACTCGGTACTTTTCATAAACTCCTATCTTCTGTAATAAACAGATTGGCTGAATCTCAGCTTTAAATTATTAAAAGTAATTTTCTCCCTTTTTTTTTTATTTTGGAGAACAACTCCTGAACATGACTTAATGATTTAAAAAAACCCCAACACATAAATTTGATAATAATTTCTACTTTAAATCCTAATTCTCTTTTTTTTTAATCAAACTCACATGTTTTGACTTTGTAAATTGTTGGGTAATAAAATTTATTATTTTTGAACTCTTTTTGTATGGACTTTACCCTTTCTTTCTCCACTTGTCCATCCTGCCCATTATGACTTTTAGAGTGGTACACTGACTTGACAAGCCATGTGCCATTTGTCTCTCTCCCCTGTCATTTTAACAACTTTTTAAACTGTTTGACATCTAATGTGGCAGGAAGTATATCAAAAGGTATGTCTATCAGGCAGAGCAGATGCTATCTTATGTTTGGGAAATTATATTTTATCTATCTCAGTTGTACTAAATCATATTCTTTTAGTACATCAATTTTAATGGTTTCATCATTCTGGTCTTGCATTTTCCCTCAGTATTTCTGCATATCCTCCTCTTCCTCCCCCATTCCTGAGAAATGAACATAGGCACATACATGGGTATGCTAATATCTGCAATGTCTCATTTTGTTCCAGGACTCTTCTGTTCCAGGACTGTCTCTGGAGCACTGCTTTCTAGGTATGCTACACCTCATAAAGTGCTCTAAAGTTTCCTCTTTGTTTTTGATTTCTGTGTTAAATCATTCTGTGACTCAGGTAGAAAAAAATATAATGTCAAACTTACACACACTGAAGAAGTTTCTTATTCTTTCAATGCTGTTTTGAAAAGAAACAAATATAGAAGGAGAGAAAGGATTGTCTTCATCAAATAACCCCTTCATTTTAAATTATTTCTGTCACTTAGGTACATTTTTCCAATCAGATGCTTTTTATGGAATGTTAGATGCGTGCATTACATCCACAGAAGTCACTCCTGAACACGTTTTTCAAACAGAGAATGGGGAATCTCAGATAAGTGAACAATCCTCTTGCAACTGGCTTTTGTAATGATAGCCACAAGATATTAAAGATTTGTCACACTACAAATGATTCATCTGAGATTAGAATTGGTCCCTCAGTGTTGTGTGATCTGAAAATGTGTATGCCAAATCAATTATCTTCATACACATACAAAATTAAATTTACACAAACTATCTAGTCACACACACATCCAATAATAAGTCTGGGTCTTTGATACATGTTATATAGACACTTCCAGTGCTGCAAGATTTTATTTTTCTGTCCTCAGTCCCAATTCTGATATTGCTGTGCAATACAGTGCACAAAAACTAGTATTAGAAATGTAAAGAAGCTCTTGAAAAAGTCCAGTGTTATTCATGTGGGCAGAGCAAAGGCTGAACTTTTGGTGTTCCCAAAAAGAGTAGGGAAGGGAGTATTAATTCTGACATACATGGTGAAGTAAAAGCAAGAAGAGGCAGAGCATGGTAAAAGATTATGTTCCTACTTTTACTGCAGCTGTTGCATGTAGAAGCAATCTTGGACCTCCTTTAATTCTTAGAGTCTACTAACTGTTACATGAGCATTGTGCTTTGTGCCTTTCTCACTTGCCACTTTGACAAAGAGAGCTATGCACTCTGTGCAAATTAAGTGGTGCTTGGTTAATACTCTGAGAGTTGTAGCCTTGGAAAAGTGTTTGGAACACTTAGGATCAGTGCATCATGTCACTCCAAATACTTCTTTTCCATGTGAGAATTAAGTATTCTCCTGTCTTCATCACCATGCCACATCAACTCCACAAATACATTCAAACAATGGTCTTGCCTTTGGCTGCCAACAGGGACAAATATGTTAGCTTGAAAACAAACACCAAACAGTAAAATTTCCCAGAGAACAAGCAGTTCTGTTGACACCTTCTGAAGTAAGCTATCTTGGGAAAATGGTGTGGTGCCTTCATGTAACATCTTCCTTACCTGAAATACCATTTGGTGAAAGTGAGGTCTGGTCTTCCAGGATTTATCTTCTTGCTGTGACTCAGGTAGATGTTCACTATAAAATAATGTCATTTCCAGTGTCTTAATAATGTCCAGATTCACCATCATTAAAATAATGCTGCTGAAAGAAAAAAAAACAAAATAAAACAAGTCGCTACCTAGATCCAGGAGGACTGGGTAAAAGAATAGAGAGGATTAATGTAGAAATGCAAGGAAAATGAAGAATTTGGAATATATGACCAGAAAAAAACAGATGGTAGAGATGGGAAAAAAAGGATATTAAAAATTTAAGATGAGAGGAGGTGAAGGAGACATCCAACAGAAAGAGTGTGACTGACCCCATTTAACTGCATTTGTAAGTTACTTGGCTCTTCAAGGAGCACAAAGCACCCTTGAGTATGAATTATATAAGAGGCTCCAGAGGATTATCCAAGGATGAAGTTGACTATTTACCTATTCATTTTCATTTAAACATGTGACTGCAAATGTTCACAAAAAATGGATATGAATAAGCTAGTATCACACTTATGTTTGGGTCTGTTTGGCTGAAGAAATAAAGTACTTACTCCTAAGTTTACAAAAGTTTTACATAAAGAAAGCCTATCAGAAGAGCATAATAGTTGAGGACAGAAAAAGTCACCCATGGATTTCAGTGGAAATATTTTACTTATTTTAAATAACAGTTGGTGTGCAAACACACATATCTTTTGCACTCAATGACCATGACTGACATTTGATTGGGAGGAACATAAGAAGCATCAGTACATTGTTCAATAGTTACCATTCCACTTGCATTCCTACTGATTTTACACTGGAAAAAAGTCAGAATCCCATACAGCATAGATTCAAAGCAAAGCATTCAGTAATGTCTTCACCTTCAGAAAAAGAAAGGTCAGATTCCAGTGTAAGTCCCAGGAGAGGAGATCTAAATTTCAGATGGAAAAGGTGTCATAAGATTTTGTGATGACATAGATTTGGTCATCATATGAGCAAAACTTGATCAGTCAGAAAAAATGAGAAAGTAGCACTTTGATCCAAACATCCTTGAACATCGAGAATGTTTTTTTCCCGAACTTGATTATAACTGTGGCTTGCAATTCACATTTGAGTCCTTGTAGAAGCACCTTCCTGCTTTTTAGGTGAGGCATCAAACCTCCTCACAGGTAGGCAGCAGACCTTGGCTGCAACTAATCAGCTGACGCAGCTGAGTGAAGAAGTCATTGCAGTGCTCTTTGTGACACATGACTCTAAAGTAATCTACATCAAATACAGCTTCAGGTACATATTAGAGCAGATAGAGATACTTTAAGTTGAAGGAGCTGTCACATATCAAGGAAAATAGCATCATCTGTATTTGATTCCTACAGTATCATTTAACTATCATGAAAGAGGGACACAGGAATTGATTCTGCATTGAAGATACCTTTTTTAAAAATAATTTTGAGGAACATAGAATGTCATGTTACTTTACCCCAGCAGAGACCAAGACAAGGTCAGGACCATTAGTAATGATTTCCCTTTACTTCTTTGAACAGTTTACAAAATATCACAAACATAAATCTCATAAAATGTATGTAATGAATTATTTTCTCTGTTGTAGGCTTTGATAATTCCAAGAAAATGTGATATATTAACTGTAAAAATCTCAGTATTTTGGAACAAATCACTGCAGCTTCATTCTATTGAATTTTAAGGCTCAGTCTGGGTCTGGGTCTGAGTGTGCATCTGGGCATGTTCTAATCCTCTCACCACCCTACCATGTATAAACTGCTACTAGGCTCAGTCCAGCAAGGTGACATTATCTGCTGCAAAATTCCATCCAGTAATGAGAAAACTTTAGCTGGTCTACTTCTAAACTTTAGGGTGGTGACAAATAAGCTTTCCAAAACTATTGACAACTGTATAGATTCTCCATTTACATTACCTGTATTTTAAAGCTGTGTCACCAGGAATCAGCTCATCAAGTTCATTCCCAGCTGCAAGGTGATGGTGCATTGACAATACCTGGTTAGCTTCCCAGTCTGCTTTCTAAAAGATACAAGTCTTCTCAAGAGAATAAAATGCAGACACTCTTGAAGAAAAAAGCAGAATAAATCAGTCAAATGATACCATGCTTCTCTTCTGTATTTCAGGGAATACTGAATTAAGCTTCTATGCTCTTTAAATTGCAGTTTTCACAAAGGTATTTTGGAATCAGTAAATATCTAAATGCTGGAACTAGCTTATTCAAGTTTCCTTTTGGGTATTCACCTCAATATCATCCATATTATGCATTTTTTTTTTTTAATGTGCTTTCCCAGATTTTTTTCTCTGCAATACTAGGATATAAAAGAAAATGTAAAGCAAATAATTTTATTCAATCAGAACACAGATATCATCTGATTTTGACCCCAATGCTCCCCTTCATATCTGCTGGCAACATTTGGTAGAAATGGAAACCCCACTAAGAAACAATGCCTAATCACAATACGAGTAATACTCCTCAACTCTTGTGTAGATTGCTATCTTACT
This sequence comes from Chloroceryle aenea, assembly GCA_013399075.1. NCBI lineage: Eukaryota > Metazoa > Chordata > Aves > Coraciiformes > Cerylidae > Chloroceryle > Chloroceryle aenea. The sequence continues at coordinate 44,095 of VWZY01002120.1, read as the reverse complement.
TTTCCCTTAACTACCACTCATCAGAACAAAGATGCATCATCTTAGTCACAGAAAGACCTCACAGATTGAAGAGACCAAGGCAAGAAGAAGTTATTTGCAGCAATAGAGCTGAGGTTCCAACAGCAACAAATGTATTGCTTTTCCTGGCTAGTAGATTCATGATGTACAATATCACACCATCTCACATCTTCTGCCCTATATACATTTTATCAAGCAAAAGAGACATGAGCAAGTGTGATTACATCCCATTTTCACACTGTAAATATCAGGACTGCAGATAAAGGTATGTCCTTTTGACTCAAGAAAGAAGGCAACAGAGCCAGTCAGGGAGCAATTCACAGAGAGCATGAGGCAAAACAGGATGGTGGTTGAGCCTGGATTTCCAGTTGGGGAGCTTTACTCTCCTTGAGGAGTTAGAGTGCTGAGATCAGCAGATAAACGATCAAAACTAATCTGTCTTACATGGAGACACTGCATGACAGTGAGGGGACACACTTACCAGTGGCTTAGAAGATGTCTGGTTGATTGCTGGCTAGAGGAACCAGGAAGGCTGTCTTTGCTGGGGATGCAACTGTAGCCTATGAATTTGTCCAATCACAGCAGTTCCTTCAGGTCCACTGCCTGCCATCAGATTCTATTCTTCTATGTCTCTTTGGATTTGTAAAGGAAGAGATCTTCCAGCTATTAAGCTGTTCCTATTTCTGTCATTCAACAAACCTATAAATATAAGCAGCTCCTGTTGTGTGAGAAATGCTTAGACAATTGTATTATATGGGCAGTGTCATGACATGTGATCTCTGTACTTAAATAGGAGACTTCATGGTCCCTCTCTACTGAAGGTCTGAGTAGCACTCTGTCACGTTAAGCTATTAATTAAATTGTCTTCGGCAATTTTCAAAACCAGAAAAATAAAAGAAAATTGTAGACACCTTTTCTTATTTACTTGTCCTGGAGAGAACAATTTCTGAACTGCTACAAATTGCTGATACAGTTTAGCATTGGAACTAATATTTATTTTTGAGAAGTTAATGATCTATGAATGGAAGATGAATAATTATTAGTACACTTCTATTGATTTAATTTTTTTGGGGTGCCTCATGGACTAATTTTCATTGACTTTTCAAAGCAGGAAGATATCAGTAATGGTAAAACAAGAACAAAATGTAGAGGCAGAAAAATAATAGCCTATTTTCAACATGCCGTGAAGTAATATTTATATTGCTTAGTCTTTAAAGTTATAGGAGAAAATGGAGCAAGGAAATCTGTAAAGATGCATGCATGGGCTGTAGGATGAGAAGCAAACCAAACATTGTTGTACACACTGGCAAAAGAGATCAGCAGATCTCTTCTGTGTAAATCTGTGATGCTATATGATAATATCTATTCTCCACTCTGTCCAACCACATTTAACCAGGTCTACTTCTATTTAAATATCCTCAGAAATCTCGGACTTCTTCAGAAGACAGGAAAAAAAAAATATTAGAGATATAGAAGGTTTTCAAGCGACTACTCAACTTGGTGGTTCCATTTAGGAGCATTTTAATTCTAATTCAGAAAAAAAGTATTTTCAAACACTCTGTAACATTTTTGAACTCAGCAGCTGAGTTTCTATGAGTAAAATAAGCAGTGCCTGGGAACATTGTTGGTCCCTGGAAAATATACAGTAATACTACACAATGCACTGGGAGCTGGAGTTGACTTGAATGTTGGCAGACAATGCCTGTGTATATTTCTCAAGTGCCAGCAGGCAGTTTATGCACTACTGCTCTATTCTACATGGCCCTATGTTTCATTAGCATAAGGGCAAGCTATACAGCAGTCTTGCTAATGATGGACTAAGTTTTCAAAGGGCCCTTTGGGAGTTTGGAGCAAAGCTTCCAAGGAATGTCAAAGCACTGTTACAAAACATTGGTCCGAGTGGATATTTTGCTAAACTGCTGGAGATGCTTCAACCCATAGTAATTAATGACCTCCAATTTTTAATGTAGGCAGGGTGTCCTAAGCTGGTTTATTATGTCAGTCGGTATTCTACAGTCAAAACACAGTTCCTCCCTACATTTTTGTTGAGGGATGGGTGAGTCCTCAGATGACAGAGTTCATCTGAACAAAATTTGTGTTTTAGATTAAAGGAAGTTTTGTGGGGGAACTTTCTTTCTCAGCTGGAAGTGCAAATTGGTATTGGCCATGGGTTGGTCCTGCTGACAATGTTAATGGGAAAATTGATGGTAGATGACAGGAATAATTTGTTAAGAGCTCCAACTAACTCCTCTCATGGTTTAAAAATGTCTAATGTGATTGGTTGCTAGATGAACTGGCAGTTCTAAAGAACAGATGGGACTGCAAAATCAGTGCTTGATAAAGCATGCCAGAGGTGGAGCAAGTTCTCATTTTGGGCGTCTGTTAATAAGTGTGGGCGTGGATTGTTTCCCCAGTCTGGAATTGTTTACGGCAGTGTGAAATTTCTATGCATACACAGCAAACTCTCATCCCCCACCTGCAGTATGCCCATGATTTCTCCAGTAACATGTGTCATCCCATACAATACTATCTTTAATATAGTGGGAGGTGGTATTAGATAACAGCTTGCTAGCACATTCTTGTGTATTAGCAAAATAAATTGAAGTTGTTTGAGAAGTTTTACTTAGTTTTGAAGTGCTTTAAGACATTACTTGATAATAATTAGTGTAGCAGAGAAAGGCTGACTTTCAGCTATCTCAGGGGCCAAATTAATGTCTTAAGTCTGATCATTTCAATAGGAGCCAAAAGGGAGACACTGGAATATGTTGCAATCCAGTTAAGAGACCAAATAAGTATCCTAGCAGAATCAACATATGTTTTAGTAATAGCTTGAATCTCACTCATCTATTACTCATAAACTGTAGTAAATGGTAATTAACTTCAGTGTTTCTATTGAGCGCTCTGACTTCATATTGAAGTGGACTAGAAGTTGTCACATGATTACTGTAGCTCAGCTGTTGGGGTGATAACCTTTAGGGAAAGGGTGATAATGAACAGCTGGTAAGCAGCAAACAAGGCCTAGTTTCTTAGTTACTGTTACAAAACCCTCCATCAAAACATTAAACCAAATCAGGTGTGGCTGGTCACAAATAAAAGAAGTTCTCAAGCCATTTGATTAAAAATTTAAGAATCAGAAGCATAGGAATCATTGCTATTATAAATTAAAGACTATGAAATGTAAGTCACTTTTGTCTTCATGAAATCTTCTATTTTGATGTACACACTTTGGAAAGTTTCCACTTGCAGTAACTCCAGGGTATTAGTAAGTATATCTGTGCCTATATTCTGATGATTTTCTGAAGCTAGTCTGGTCCTTGGATCATTGTTTATATTTCTTTAGACATTTTAGGATCAAACAGAATTGTGAATACAAAGCAGAAAATTGACTGGCTTGCTGAAAACCAAAATTTTAGTAGGACTTTAAATTCTGTGTTTTAAATAGCATCAGGATTTTATCCACTGTCCTAACGTACATAAATACTCATTCCAGTATAAAGTGAGTTGGCAATGTCCAGTTTTCCAAGTAAGCTCCCTACCTATCAAATTATCAAGTTCTTCTTTTCCTTCCTCTTTAGCTTACTTAAGATTTAAATATTTCAACAAGGAGGAACAGCATCAGTAGGAGAGCTGGAAAGCCACCCACTGACAGAAAATCTTGTGGTGATAGGTATAGTATATTCACTTGGAATGGATCCCTCACAATTGGTTAAACTTCTGATGCATGCTTACATCTCATGACTGCTGAGATGTCCAATGAAAGTAAATCACCATCTGGCTCTGGATTTGGAAAACATGTCTTTATCTACAACTTCCTTTCCATTGTTATTTTTTTGTGTTAAAATTATTATAAATAAAGCAGAAGAATTTTTTGTTAAAAGTGGTAAAAATGGCTTATTTTATTTTATTTTATTTTATATTATTTTCATTTCAATCCATCACTTTTTGCCTTGTTTTAAAGCAGACTAAAAGAGGGGAAAACCTTTTCTTTTACACTGAATCAGCTTAGTCTGGTTCTCCTTCTTTCATCTTTAATCTCTTTGCCTGGACGGGCACATGAGGAATTGGCCAAGTGAGAGTAGCATAGCATAGCATAGTGTAGCATAGCACAGCACAGTGTAGCACAGTGTAGTGCAGTGTAGCATAGAACAGAATAGAATAACAGAATAGTCCAGTTGGAAGGGACCTACAATGATCATCTAGTCCAACTGCCTGACCACTTCAGGGCTGACTAAAAGTTAAAGCATGTTATTAAGGGCATAGTCCAAATGCCTCAAAAACTGAGAGGCTTGGGGTATCACCCACCTCTCTAGGAAGCCCATTCCACTGCTTGACCACACTCTTGTGGTGGCTATCCAATGCAGGCTAAAGTGTTTTCATAAGTTGATTCTGTTGTGATGTGTTCTAAGATGAGTCACAAGCAAGTGCTGAGATTAATATGGTGGATCTCATTCTATAGGTTTTCCTGTCATCAAGAAGTGGTATTTTGTGTTGCATTGACTTTGCTTCTGCTATCACATAGAGATGCTGTTGCACTGCATGCATTTTACCCATTGAACAATCTATCTATCTATCTATCCTGCTGCACCATCTGCTCCCTGTGGTGAGTAATTAACCTGTATGATCTCTATGTTAACTAGCCTGTGTGACCTCTGCGTCACTCCAAAACTTGGACGTTTTAACACTTCACATAGTCTTTTTCCCTTTCTCATGCAATTGGTAATTGTACACCATTCTGCATACAATTTTGCCTTGCTGTGTGTCAGGTAAGTATTACCAGCTATTTCTTCAACTTTTTCCATTATTTTCTCCTTCAGGGCCTACAGTGTACTTAAGCAATCTGGACACTACCACATAATTTTTAGAGGGTAACTTTTGATACAGGATAAGAAGTGAGAATGAATGCCTGGCTAAGATATGAAGTGATGACTTTATGAACTTCTCATGCTTGTGCAAGGGAAAGAATGTATAGTTTTTAGGTTTTAGTACAAAACTACAGCATTTGTTACTTTTCAGGGGCTACTCCAGAATTTGGCCTTTACTTTTTGACACGAACATGGCTTTATTGTAGATCAGAGATAGTAACACATCTGTAGCCAAGGTCAAATATTTTCAGAAAAAGAGATAACAGAGATTGTAATATGCCCCAAAATGAAGTCTTACACTCCCAAAATAAGTGGAATACTTGCAAAATTTAATCTGGAATCAGTAGCTGAATAAGGCTGATATAGAATCATAGAATCATAGAATAGATTGGGTTGGAAAAGACCTCCAAGATCATCGAGTCCAACCCCTGATCCAACTCCAATTACTATATCATGGCACTAAGGGCCATGTCCAATCTCTTTTTAACAACCTCCAGGGATGGTGAATCCACCACCTCTCTGGGCAGGCCGTTCCAATGCCTGATTACCCTCTCGGTAAAGAATTTCTTCCTAACATCTAACCTAAACTTCCCCTGGCAGAGCTTAAGCCCATGTCCCCTTGTCCTGTTGTTGGTTGCCTTGGAGAAGAGGCCAACCCCCACCTGACTATAACTTCCCTTCAGGTAGTTGAAGAGAGTGATGAGGTCACCTCTAAGCCTTCTCTTCTCCAGACTAAACAACCCCAGCTCCCTCAGCCTCTCCTCATAGGACTTGTGCTCAAGTCCCTTCACCAGCCTGGTTGCTCTTCTCTGGACCCGCTCCAGCACCTCAATATCCTTCCTGAACTGAGGGGCCCAGAGCTGAACACAATACTCAAGGTGTGGCCTCACCAACGCAGAGTACAGGGGAAGGATCACTTCCCTGCTCCTGCTGGCCACACTGTTCTTGATGCAGGCCAGGATGCCATTGGCCTTCTTGGCCACCTGGGCACACTGCTGTCTCATGTTCAGCTTCCTGTCGATCAGCACCCCCAGGTCCCTTTCCACCTGGCTGCTCTCCAGCCACTCCGTGCCCAGCCTGTAGCGCTGCATGGGGTTGTTGTGGCCAAAGTGCAGGACCCGGCACTTGGCCTTGTTGAACTTCATTCCATTGGAGTCAGCCCAACTCTCCAGTCTATCCAGATCCCTCTGCAGAGCCCTCCTGCCTTCTGGTAGGTCGACACTCCCTCCCAGCTTGGTGTCATCAGCAAATTTGCTGATGGTGGACTCAATCCCCTCATCTAGATCATTGATAAAGATGTTAAACAGGACTGGGCCCAGCACTGATCCCTGGGGGACACCACTAGTGACCGGCCGCCAGCTGGATGCAGCCCCATCTATAGCTGTAGATGCATAGATAATTAGATTCGTATTATTCTAGAAGATACATACTTGGGTACAAGATAAACCAACAGTCATAAATGAAACACAGTTTAAAATCCCAGCCTGTAATGCTCAGAGTCTTAAGTAATTTTGCAGAGAAAAAAAAAAAATAAATTTCATATATGTGAAGAAAAAAGACCCAACACAAAAAACAAAACTTTTTTCTTTCCAATCATGCAATAATTAAATGTCAAATCTTTGACATGGTACAATTCAAGTATAAATAAGCTAAATTTTCAAATTATTTGCAGCTTTTTTTTTTTTTCCCTTGTGTCTAAGTAATTTTTATTGGCCTTTAACTTTCCTTCCAAATGTTCCAACAGGCAAATTCAAAGATCAAAAATATCTACTTCAAATCCCAACTCAGAGCACCCTCTACTAAATTCTCCCTGATTATTCAGTACCTTAGATGTCTTAATTCTTAAAATCTTGTTTCCCAAAATTTTAGTTCTATTTTAACTTTCAAAACCACTGTAAAGTTAACTTTTTTCCTTTAATTTTGCACCACTGTTCAATGTATGTTTTTTCCTTAGTGGTCTGGTTATATGCATTATGGGAATACCTAATTTTCTTAATCTTCTGTCTAGTAGGTTTTATTCTGAATTTTGTAATGTCCTAAGAATGCCTTTCTTTACGCATGAAAGAGCAAAAGTAAGTGGAAAAATGAAGGCCAGCCATAGACTCCCTTTGGCTGCTGATGTTATATTTGCTAAGAATTCCTCAACACTCATTCTGAGTGAGAATTCTGATGAAGAATTAGGTTGTTTTCCTATTTTGGGATTAAATTCTGCTATCAATAGAGAAAACATGTAATGTAGATTAGGTGACAACTGGATAATATGTAAATACAAATCTGGAAATGAAAAAATGAACAGCTAATTACTAGGATTCTCTCCTCTTTCTTCTTGAACAGCAATGTAAGTCAAAATTGGCTACAGGTTGGATATAGCAAGGTAACTTAATAAACAGACCCTTACGATATCAGCTAGCAGTCTTTGTGGATGCAACACTGACTGCAAGATCAAGCTCAAACGTTAGAAAGGGATTTTTCTATAACAGAAGATAGCAGCTTCTTCATGGAAAATGGGAGATGCAATAATTTTTTAAAACCTCATCACTGCAAATTAAAAACCTAATGTACCTTGAAAACAGAGAAGTGTAAGGTTTGGAACAGAAAGATTAATAAAGTAAGTTTATTGGTGAGATAGATGAAAATTAATTTAGAGAAAATAATTTTCTCCATTGCCCAGCTCTCCTCCACTTGAAGTTTTTTGTTCAGCAGATGTGCCTTCTGAACAGAACACAAAACAAACAGACAAACAAACAAGCAACAAACAAACCTCGTAGTCACTTAAAAATTACCTTATAAAAAGAAGTAACTGAGTGAATGCATATTGTGGGTGGAGTCTTTTTGGTCATATATACTGAAGTTTCACAGAGTGGCAGAATCATAGAATGGCTTGGGTTGGAAGGAACCTTCAAAAGTCATCTAGTCCAACCCCTCTGCAATGAGCAGGGTCATCTTCAACTAGATGAGGTTACTTAGACCCCCATCCAATTTGACCTTGAATGTTTTCGGGGATGGGGCATCTACAATCTCTCTGGGTAACATCTTTCAGTGAAAATAATATATTAGTATTGTGTGCCTTTATTGTTGTAGCCTTGCCAAAGTTTTACTGCAGCCTATATTTCTAATGGGGAAATAATATTTCTTATCATCTCACTCCCATGAGATTACAAGTAAAACCTGTTGATTATTTCTGCACAGATATAGTCTTTTTTTCTTTTTCTTTTTCTTTTCCTTTTTCATCCTTTTTCTTTTTCTTTTTCTTTTTCTTTCTTTTTTTTTCTTTTTTTTTTCTTTTTTGACAAGGTGTTTTATGTTAAACTTGTTGCTGCTTTGAATCCAATTACCATATCCTGTTTACCTCAGTTCTTGTATGATACTGATTCTATGAAATAGCTTATGACTACGTAATGAAATAACTTCTTTTGTCCATGATAAATTTGCTCACAGTTCATTTATGAGAGGGTCCCACAGTTTTTATTTTCAGAACAGGTTGAAATGTTCTTTTCTCACTTAACTGTTCATTTTTTTACTGAATAATTCTCTTTTCCCCTAAGCTATGTATGTTGAGGCATTAGATTCTTCTATAAATACTTCTAATAGCTCATTTCCCCCATAGCTAGAAAATAGCAGATTAAGTCACCCCCTACCCCCCAATTTTAATATCTCCATCCAAAACTTTATGTCTCTGAGTTTAGATTAATATTAAATAATATTAATATTAATTTTTCTCTCCTTTTTTTTTCTTGAGGGGGGTGGGGAGAGTGATGTGGATTGTTTTTTGTTTGTTTTTGGTTTGTTTTGGTTTTTTGGTTGGTTGGTTGATTTGTTTGGTTTGGTTTGGTTTGTTTTTTTTTTCCCTATAAAGTGTTCTATATTTAAAAATTTGGTCCAAAAATATGATATAGAAGTATCTGAAAAAAACTTCATAGTTCTAACAAGCCTACTTCTTGATCAAACTGCTAAACTATTGTTAGATAATATCTGTATCAGCTAACAGGACAACGCCTGTTGGAAAACCAAGCTTTTCTGATGTAAATGGAGATTCTATCAGTTTACACTAATATAAGATTGGTCGGGGATGTAATACTTTTGATGGAATCTTGGATGAGATTTTATTGTCTGCATCCTTCAGTTTTTATGCACCCACATGTGTGCTTCTCATAAATTTTTCTCATATTTTGTATAGGTTTTCTCTTATCTGACACTCTAGGATCTCTAAGACACTGAAACCTGCAAACAATACAATTTTCTACTTAGGAGATTTAGCAGAAAATAACAATTAAGCTGGAAATATATATATATTTTTAATTAATATTTATGGCGGATTTGATTTCTCTCTGAATACATTAGCCATTCAGGCCCATACAGAAAATATATAATAAGAAGAAATCTTCTTTTTGTATAACACCTTTGGAAGTAATTTCGGTATTCCTCTTTATTAATTCTGAAAAGTTTCATGAGCACCAATGACTGTACATCTGAAAGGAAACAAAGAATATGCCATGACTTGATGAATTTTCTGGGTTTAACTTGATGCCTAATTTGAAAACTGTACATTTGATCCAGGAATCATTAAGAGGTAAAGCTCCAAGGTAACATTTTCATAGTCACTTGTCAAAGTAAAGTGAACTTTAAGTAGTGCAATTTAACTCTGGTTTTCAAAAAAAATTACTTGTAAACCTGCCATTGAGAGTAGGAAATGATAATATTGATCCTATAGTATTCTGCCTGACCGCACCAGCAGTTTACATTGCTTTGTGTGTCTTTCTTTTAACCGTGGCAAAATACAGACTAGATGGAAAATTGCTAAACTGATCTCTGTATTATAAATGGAACTGGTAACTACAAGCATTTCCTATTCTAAAGCTATTTTCAGATGGCTATGGCTTTACAAAACCTTAACCTCTTGTGAGGGCTTGCCCATACTAGGGGCATGCCATAGGATGAATACTTTGGTAGTCTTATTTCTATTATACTCCACACTCCTTTCCAGAAATTCTTTCTGATATGTGTATGTTGTATTTAAACCTTAAATAGACACAAGTCATCTTCAATGTTTCTGGTTGTACAACTCACTGTAGGTCACTGCTGGTAATTACTTGTAGTTTTCATAGCTGAATTTGCACTAAGGATCTTTAAAATGTTCTTAGTACTATTTATGATTTTAGAAATATTAACATCTTCAGTTCTTTTTTGTGGAAAGGCTGGATGGTCATCAGTACAGAGACCAATTATCTTTGACTATAAAAATCTATGGTTAAAACTAATTTTTCAATCCTAATATGTATTTATATTATTCTTGCCCACCCAAAACCAAAACCAGACCATGACACAATCCATAGTTTCACTTCTCACTTATTTTGATTTGATCTAGAGAAATCCTAAATTGTGTATATCAAGGCAGGCAATGAAATAAGAAAGGAAATACATGTGGGCGAGCTTGCATCTCCAGGAAAGAGATTGCATCTCCAGCATCATAGCACAGGAAGAGCTTTTGGAGTTTTAGGGTAGGGTTCTGGTTTTGTTTGGTTTTGGTTTTCTTTTTGTTGTTTAGGTTGTTTTGGGGCTTTTCTGAAAATTTATTGATCTAAGCACTGTGACTTTGAGCGAGGTACTAATGTTGATTGTGAAGGAATATCTTCTTTTCTTGGTTGTTGTATATTGGTTGGGTATATGTTCTAGGAACTATTTGACTTCTGAAAATAGGGCACAGACATAATACTGAGTTTAACATCTCTATTAGTGAGTTTAACACGTTGGCTTTGACATACTGATAAAGAATACCTTGTGAACAGATTGCTTAAAGAGTCAGAATATGCCCATCTATAGGAATTTCCAGTATAAGGCAGAAATAATATCAGAAATCTTAGTTCTAAGAATTTCATACTCTTCCAGTATCTGAGGGATGTGAAGAACCTGAAGTTCAAGACAAGACCTACAGGGTTTTCTTTAATTTTTGGAATAACAGTACTATTACTACTAATTCTACTGCTGCTGCTGCTACTACCACTAGAATTTTCTGTTCTTTGACCCATAGATTTTACCTCTTCTCTGTGACTCTGGGCTTTAACTGAAGGAAAAGTAGTGTGTGTGGAATTAAGCATATCCATCAAAAAGAAGAATATGGCAAAAAATAGAAAATGTGATTCTTTCTGGACATATTTGCAATGCTAATGTAGTATAAAGAGTCTGTAACATTACTGTAAACCTATTTTTTATTTTGTGCTTCAAGTCACCTTTGCAAATGGCAGAGTTCCTGTTCGAACATAATTTTTTGTCATGGAATTTTGAATAAATGAATCATCACCAAACAGAATGTTTGCTTCCTTCTCTTTATTTTAAGCTCTGAAAACTCCCTAGATTCACAAAACTAAATAGCTTAAAATATCAAATAATGAAGCCACATGCATTTGCTCCAAATATGTAATTCCTTGGTTTTCTTCCTAGGACATCAGAAAATAATTACAAGATCACTCAAATGGCTGGATGATTACATGAAATCCACATACATTCTTGGCTCAGCAAGCTCGCAGTAACAGAATAATGAATTACTGTCATGTACAGGGATTAAAAGCAAAAACCAAAAAATCCACATGAAGACTGCATTGCAGGTTCTCTCTAAAATTAATTATTATTTTTTTCCTAATATATGTGCAGTCATTCCCTTCAGATCTGTCACAACTTGAGCTGAAATAATCAGTCTGTGAGGCAAAACCCTCTTGTTTATGCTGATAAAAATGCAACTCATGGCAACTTCAATCTTGTGATTTTGATGTGACTCAAAATAAAACATTCTCAATATGGAGAGCAGCCCCGTGGAGAAGGACATGGGAGTCCTGGTGGACAAGGTATCCATGGGACAGCAATGTGCCCTTGTGGCTAGGAAGGCCAATGATATTACGGGGTGCATTAGGAGGAGTGTGTCCAGCAGATCAAGGGAGGTTCTGCTCCCTCTCTACTCTGCCCTAGAGAGATTTCACCTGGAATATTGCATCCAGTTTTGGGCTCCCCAGCTCAAGGAGAAGGATCTACTTGAAAGCCCAACAGAGGGCTACAAGGATGATTAAGGGACTGGAACACGTGTCTTATGAGTCTAAGAGACCTGGGGCTCTTTAGTCTGGAGAAGAGAAGACTGAGAGGAGATTTAATAAATGTTTATAAATATATGAGGGCTTAGTGCCGGGAGGAGGGGGACAGCCTCTTCTCACTCATGCCCTATGATAGGACAAGGGGAAATGGGTGAAAGCTAGAGCACAGGAAGTTCCACCTTAGCATGAGAAGGAACTTCTTTACTGTAAGGGTCACAGAGCACTGGAATGGTCTCCCCAGAGAGGTTGTGAAGTCTACTTCTCTGGAGATTTTCAAGACTCGAAGCTCTCCAGGGTCCCTTCCAACACCTGGCATCCTGTGATCCTGTGAATAAACAAATGTTTTAGGGGTGGTAAAACTAGCAGAAGTACACTTTGTTTTAGATGTGGATCAATTTAGATGTATGAAGAAAAATAATATTCACAGGATTACCTTACGAAAAAAAAAATAGAGCAATCTCCTCTTGTAGAAGTTTAAATCAGGGTCTAAAAATACTAAGAAGTTCTGGTGGGGTTAAGAGGTTTAACTACCCTCAGGAATATGCAAAAACCCTGGAGGACTTGTGGCAGGGAGAATTATTACTTGCAAGTGACTTAGCAACTCAAAGCAGAAAGAATCCAACAGAATAGTATTATTATCATGGTGTGCAGTAAAATACAAAATCCAGGTGGGGTAGTGAAAGTGGACATTTTATTCATGGGGTTTCATTAAGTTGCATGGATGTTAGTAGATATGATAACTTCTGAGAATTATGGCTATGTCTATAATGGCATTCAGTTAGAAAGAGTAGATTCTCACTTAAAATTGAAGGTTAATAATATCTTAAAATCTGACATTGAAAGGGAGCATTTACATTTGATGGGTCTAATTTTCCCCTTATTTACACCATTTTTATGATGATCTAAATCCATCCACTTAAATAAAGCAGTTGTGCCTGATCTACATGGATTGTGTGAGCAGTGGTGCCAGAGAGGGTTGTATAATCTGTTCATAAATATTCTCACCACCAAACACCTTATCTGACAACACAGTTCATAAGTTAAATGCCTGACTGCCCAAAAGTATATCATCATACCCAAATTTTGTCCTTAGGTGCACTTCAAAGAAACATGACTTTATTCTGTTATATACAACACAAAACACTGAAGAGGACCAATCCATGCAGCCATATGTCTTTAAATTAAACCACACATTTTAATCAGTGAGCTAACTGAACTTACAAATCAAACAAATGCAATTCAACATCTCAGTACAGAACCAGCTTCAGCATCTTTCTCCAATTGATGCTCTCATTATGCAAGGCGACTTATAAAATCTGTACTGGTGGAGCAAAATTGTAGCCAATGTGTTCAGTATGAACATACTAGAAAATCTCAGTATGAGTTTCCAATATATTTGGAAAAAAAAACAAAACAGTATGAGACACAGTTCTTTATTAATAAATATAATTTTGATAATCTGTACAATCTAAGCTAAAAACTGGTCTACAGACTCTTCCACAGCAAATGCCATTTCTAAGGCTGCTTCTGGAAGAACAGATTAGTGTAGCTGATAAATATGAAATATTTAATGTTGTTACAAAACATCAGGCAGGTGGAACAACACACACTACACCAAAGGCATTTAGCACTGAGCAATTCCCCTCTTCCAGAGCCCTCCTGTTCAGTCAAACAGTGGTGGTCCACAAACACTTGAAAGACCTCTGCCAGGTTATACAACAATCCTCAGCACAACAGCCACGACAAAGATGATGACACAGCTGGGGTTGACCACTGAAAGTTACATTTGTCTCCCAGTCTACTCCTCTGAATCCTTCTGGTATCATTGCACCATTACCCTGGGACCCCAGGTGCCCCAGATTTCTTGTTGTTAGATAGCAAATTATGCTGGCCAGCTGTGCCTTACTTGTGAGGTCAGAAAGTGAGAGACGGCTGATCACACCAACCTGCAAATGCATGACATAAGCTGTGGAGGAACACAGAGTGACAGTCAGTGGTATAATTCTCCTGAATGATGCAGAAACCTAGGCTGAGCTCATGCAAACCCTGCTTTCTGACTGGGAGTGCAGACAGTAGAGCATGCACTTCACTTCTGCGGAGATGCCTTTTCCAGAATCATTCTCATTATTGCTCCTGTCACTCTTGTTGGTTTAAGGGTTCACAGAAAATACATTTACTAGGGTTTTTGTGGTAGTATTTTATTTTGTTTAGTTTGGGTTTTTTTTGTTAGTTTTTCTTTTCTTTTGTTTTTTTTTTATTTAGCCCCAATATTTACATACACTGAAAAAACTTACTATCTCACTGAAGTGTATGTTCATGCATTGACAGTCATACTTCCATAATAAGTAAGCATTTATCAACTTGAAAGTGTGGCTCAGTCATAGAGCTCTCAGACTAGTCAGGTTTCACCAGACATGAAAAGCACTTGTGTGGTACACCACCATAAAACTGTCCATTTCAGTGGCTGAACACACATTAAAAAAAAATACTGACATATCTTTCTGTTGTGCTATATTGTCAGTATTCAAAGTAAGTGGTCATATATAAACATAAACTCTTTGCCTGACAGAGCAGGGTTTCTAGAATAGGGTCAGAGGAGAGTTTATCATAAACTGTGATGATGTTTATGTTGCATATAACCTTTAAAGGCTTACTGCCTTGTTCTTTGTATGTGTAATGTGGACATCTAACCTGTGACTAAGACCACAGAACTATAACTGAAATAGTAAACACAAAGTCAAAATTTTGAGTTGTGAGTATGAGTAGGAGAGGCTGATGATTTCTCAGAGACCTTTGTTACATTCTTGTTTTTTTTTTTGGTTGGTGGGTTGGTTAGTTTTGGTGGTTTAGAGATTTTAGGCTTTATAGATTTTTTTTTTTTTTCAGATAATTACTGTTTTCTGAAGTGTAAGGATAAACAAATGGTCATGACACTCAAGCCTAAAGCTCTCATTTCTAATTTAGCATTTTCACAGAGCCAGGGTCTCTGTGCTTCTATGGGTGACACTATTTTTTTCTACATCTATTGTATTGGTCTACATTTCTATATATTGACTCTGACAATTTATTTTTCAGGACTTTGAGAACATTTGTTTCATGTTTTTTTTATTCTTACTGGTTGTATCTTCCTTGAACATGTTCACTCTCCCCTTGAATCCATTAAAATGTAAAATTTTAACATCCTGTGGCATCTTCAGATGCAACAGTTCTGCAATATGAAACTTATGGAAAATATTTGTCAGTATGTAAAAACATACTTCGGAAGCTTTTTGTTCCAAATACAATTTTTTTTTAGTTTTAAGAACTCGTGACACTTACTTTTGATCATGAAGTCCTCTNTCCCACCTGCCATCACCAGGCCAGGTGTCTCATATAGCATCCCAATCTACCCATCTTGGTACCAATTTTTCCCAGATATTTTCTTGACACACCCCACTCCCTCAGCCTCTCTGCTTGTTTTCTTTCCACAGATTCCAGAGCTTCTCACCATACTCTGTGAGACCTGGGTGGTGACATACAGGTGGTCGTTTCTTTTAGTCACTCAATCTTGTAGGAAAGCTGAACTTTAAAAGTGTATGTGATTGTATGAAACTCCTTCCTTTTCTGTTCCTGTTTTCTCTAAGGTCCTTGTCTTACCTACTTAGACTGTAAACTTTCCCAGGCAAAGATTTTTTTCCTAATATACAATATATTATGACATAAAATGTAATCCAGTCTCAGTTAAGACCTGAAATTGTTACCCTGAGAAACACTTCAGCCGATGAGTTTGAAGACTGAGAAAAAAATAAAAATGTTCCTCTAATCAGAGAGAACAGAAAAAAAAGCATTCAGCAAATGAGCTCTCATTACTTCAGTGTATATGAATTATAGTATTTCATACCTATAAAGCCATCTGCTGACTTCTGTTGCATTAGGTGAAATGATATCTCTAGTTAAACAATAATTAAGCAATATTACTGCAGGGCAAGGACAAAGGGAACATACAGAAATAATTTTAACAGGAAAGGGTCACTCTATACAATTCTCTAAGGAAAGACACACAGAGACAAAATTCTGCCATAAAGTGAGCAAGTGCTGTGGTTATAGGGTAAAGACTTGTCATATAGGTCCTCTGTTGTTTCATGTTTTCTTTTGATTTTCATATGCTCTGTGAATGAGTCTACAGGACAGAGTAGAGAGAAGTTTACAGAAGATCCTAAGCAGTCATGAAGATCTTATTTCACAGTGCTAAAAACACTGAACCAGTTGAAGAAGAGTGAACACCCCAAAGATGATCCAGAGAGTTGCATGGGGGAGCATGAACTGTTCTTGCTAGACTAGCGTAAAAGAACCATCCCTTTATGCTCTTTGGACATGACACAGTCCTTTGGACTTTCTATTGGAATATGAAGCTAAAGATTTGGATTTGAGCTAGTGATAGTCAAAACTCAAATTTAGCATTTGGAATGGCAGGGGACACCACTTTCTCAATGCAGTTAATTGTATAGTCTTCTTTTACATCGGTGGGGCAAGAAGATTTTTCACTTTTTATTTTGCTTTTTCTTTAAGGGGTAGGATTTTAAGCTAGACACCAGAACAGATTTTCATGACAGCAATAACCACAGCTTTCTCACCTTCTTTTAGTGGACTGAAAAAAAAGGGGAGGACTTGTCTCAGAATCTCATTTCACAAAGGAAGGGGATTGGCTGCAGCCAATCACACCCTTCCTTTTTCATTACTTACTGTAGCGAGTTTACTGTAAGTGGCTTTTAGGGAGAAACAGTTTGTCAGGGAATTATGGTTCTTTGGAGGGACTAGTTGTTTTGGAGGAACAGAAATCAAAGTGTTAGCCACCAGGTCTTGGTGAATGGTTAAAAAGAGAAAGTAAACATTAGCCTGAGTGTCAAATAGTGCTCAACTTTAAAAGTCTTTATGTTCTTTGCCACATGTTTATTTGTTATCTCAAAAATGAGACATCTCTAATGAAATACAGCTTCTATTCATATGCATAGGTTTCCTGAGTTAACTCTTGGCAGTAGACACTGAATTTTCTATTGATCTATTTTTCTCATTTCATGTCAATGTTCTTCTAATGATCTTTATCCTAAACAGATTTTCTCCTCCCTAACTCTTCACCTTTTCCAAGTACAACTGAAAAGCAGTGTGATGTTCTCATCTGCAATTTTCAATCTCACTGACCAAGACCTTTCATTTCATACTTATTTCAAGAGAAGCATTTTGGGAAGGCATTTGTTCCCCTTTTCTTTCCAATTTTTCCTGACAGTGTTCAGAATGCTTTTTATCATCCCTCTTCTCTTTTGTTTCCATATTAACAACTGAACCTTTGTTAAGCTGCAGGCTTGCACAGCAGAGAGAGTGGGAATGATCACAAAAGCTTCCCCATCTTTCATAATCATTCTTTTAGATCAGCCTGAACATCCTGCCCTTTGAGATAGCACTTCTACAAATGTTTGGTTGTCAGTAATAAAGGTATTGATTCTCTTTTATATTGATTGAAAACAGCCTTCTCATGTGTATCCTGCTCTCTTCATTGGGGTATGCTTGTTTCAGAGGTCTCACCAAACTCCTCATACAGATGCAAGTATTGTCATCTGTAAATTAAGCACTGAAATGGCTTAATGAAGTAAGAATTAATTCTATTGTCCATAGTGATATGTTTTAGCACTAGCTATCAATTTCCTTTCAATTCTGAAGTTCCTTTCTTATGATACTTTTTGTTTCTCTGCCTGGGAAGGACAATGATGGTCTTAATAAAAGCACAATATTGATTTCACTTAGAAATATATTATACTAATCCATGAATAAAACATAGTTTGTTTTACTATGAAGCATGTCAAAACCCTTGTAAAACAAATTATTTTAGATAATATTGATATTTCTGTGGATATTTGTTTAATTATTATGCCATAGCTCTGTATCAGCTAGCCTCTTTTTACTACCTTAACAGTAAACAAATCTCTTTGAGTTTAAAATAATCTTCCATGGTATTTGGAACATACCTTTGCCATATACTTTATCACTTTATCACTGCATTACTTCAGTTTTACACTAGTGTATGTTCACTGATGAAGAGCGTTTCATCAGTAAAGTAGCAAAGTAGGAAAATAAGCTTGATGTTTGTAGTCATGTACTCAGAGCAGACGTCAGAGGGGTGGGGTTCACAGATGATGTTGGAAGGGATCTCCAAAGATCATTTGATCCAACCTTACTGGTCAGGTACGGTGTCCTAAAGCAGGTTGCTCAGAACTGTGCCCAGATGGGTTTTTAGTAGCTCCAAGGATAGAGGCTCCACAGTATCTCTGGACAACCTCTATGGGTGTTCAATCACACTTAATATTTTTTTTCCATATTTAAATGGAATTTCTTGTATTTAAATTTGTGGCTGTTACTTCTTGTCCTTATCAGTGTCCACTACTGATAAGAGTCTGTCTCTGATTTCTTCATTCCTCCCATCAGGTATTATACACATTGATAAGATCCCCTGTAAATCTTTTCTTCCCCGGGCTGAGCACTCCCAACTGTCTCAGCCTCACCTGCAGTTCCTTAATCATCTTCATGGCCCTTTGCTGGAATTGCTCCAGTATGTTATTTTCTTGAACTGGAAAGGCCAGACCTGGACACAGTGGTCCAGACAGGAACAGGAGCACATCCAGCCATTTGATGTATTGGCTACTTAATTTTATATAATCTGCAAACATGCACAGTGTGCATTCTGTCCCATCATCCAGGTCATTAATGAAAATGTTAAACAGTAAAGGCCTCAGTATCGACCCTAGAGGTTACACCACCAGGGACTGGCTTCCAGCTAGACTTTGTGCCACCATTCAGGAGCCTGTCTTCTGCAGCTGAATCTGCCATAACCCTGACTTGATGAATACGCTTTATCTTTATGCTTCTTAGATTCACAATACCTGAAAAAGGCAGTAGGTCTTCTTAAGCTTTTGATAAAAATTACTATATAAGAGATAGACTTTTTTTTCAGTCAGGTACTTTACCCCCTTTTATCAGTTATGAGTTGCAAATGACATTTCTGTATTAAAAAAGTCACAATATATATTTTTATCACAGAAGGTGAAAACTTCCTTTTTCCAAGACTTTTCTTTTAACAGATCACAGGAAAAACTTATCAAGAACTCAGATTTAATTTCATCAGCAACAGCTATTCAACTTCAAAGATACCACATTTTCAGTTACTTTTATGTTATAAAAAAAGAATCCAGATTAGAAGATGGGAATTAATTGATCTCTTACAATTAGTGTTGCATTTCTTAAAAAAGGGATTCCTTTAGTTTTTTAAACTAGTTTAACAAGATTTTAGACCAAGTAACATCAACCTAATAACTCCTAATGGTACTGTAACTCTCTTTAAAACACATCTATAAACTATCTAATGTGGCATGTCTTTTATTTTGTTAAAAATACAGTGTAATAAGAATAAGCATTTTCTGCTCAGAACAAATTGAAGCATGACAAAGAGTTAAGTATTCTATAAATGCTTCTGGCACCTTATAAATCATCAGCTAAAGAAAATGCTGACAAATATCAACATCAATGGAGTATTGATCCACCAAATGCACTTCAGCCTCTCACTAAATAGTTTTCCTTAAGCATACAAATTAAACGGATGAGAATGGAAAATCAGATCTTTGGCACTACTAACACCTTCAACAGATTTACAGGGAGTTTTGTAATTATTCACTCCTGATCTTCTACTGTTCTCAGATGACTTCATTTGAGATGACAGAGAGCACTGTAATATCACATTTCACGTGCTTCAATATATGAAATATGAAAATAAGCACTTAGAGCATGTCACTTTGTGTGCATTCAGTGTGTGCTGTAAGTTAGATTGGCAATTAAGAGAAGTAGAAGATTGCAACAGAAGGAAAATTTCATACTAGACTTGTATATTGAATTACATCATCTGGATTCTAATAGAGTATTTTATCAGTTTGGGTAGCATGGTTGATTTCACCTGAATTCTCTATAGAAAGTGGGCCTCCTGAGAATGGGTAACATTATCAGAATCTTTTAGCAGGTGACATTTAAAAAAGAATATCCAAAGCCCATGTCATAAGCAGCTATGTCTTTTTAATCTAATAAACTAGGACTGAATGTTAAATGCAGACACTAATATTTTATTAACATTATCAGGGTGTCCAAAGAGTGGCTATGATGCAAACACGTAACTGGTTTGCTACCTTTCGTAGGTGTCAAGCTCTTGTACAGACTGTCCAGGAAAGTGGTTAAGTAACCAACCCTGGGGGTATTTTTAAGAAATGTACATGTGGCACACAGGGACATGTTTTAACGGTGGACTTGGCAATGTTATGTTAATGGTTGGGCTCAATGACCTTGAAAGTCTTTTCAACCTATACGATTCTATGAGTCTATATAATAGAATAAATATCTCCAGGGATGGTGACTCAACCACTTCCCTGGGAAGCCTGTTCCAGTGCTTGATAACGATTTCAGTGAAGAAATTTTTCCTAATATCCAAACTAAACCTCTCCTAGAGTAACTTTATGTCATTTCCTCTTGTCCTATCACTCGTTACTTGTGAAAAGAGACTGTCACTGACATCCCTATAACCTCTTTTCAAGTGGTTGTAGAGAGCAATAATCTCTCCCCTCAGCCTCCTTTTCTCCACACTAAACAACCATAGTTCC
Organism: Chloroceryle aenea; assembly: GCA_013399075.1. Lineage (NCBI taxonomy): Eukaryota > Metazoa > Chordata > Aves > Coraciiformes > Cerylidae > Chloroceryle > Chloroceryle aenea. The sequence continues at coordinate 23,467 of VWZY01002120.1, read as the reverse complement.
CTTAGTCACTACTCATAAGACTCATGCTCTTGACCTTTCACGAGCTTCACTGACTTCCTCTGGACTTGGTCCAGCACCTCACTATTGCTCTTGTAGTGAGAGGTCCAAAACTGAACACAGTATTGGAGATGTGGCCTCACCAGTGAAAAGTACAGGGGATGATCACTTCCATAGTCCTGCTGGCCACACTATTTCTGATATAAGCCAGGATACTGTTGGCCTTCTTGGACACCTAGGCACACTGCTGGCTCATATTTAGCTGGTTGTTGATATGTAATCCCAGGTCCCTTTTTGCTGCACAGCTTTCCAGACGCTTGTACCTAAGCCTGTAGAGTTGCACAGAGTAATTGTAGTCCAAGTGCAGGACTTAGGACTTGGCCTTGCTGAAGCTTATACAATTGGCCTCAGCCCACTGATACAGCCTGTCCAGGTCCCTCTGTAGAGCCTTCCTACCTCATTCTGTGATTCTGTGTGTTGGAGAAAATAATTGCTACTAGGATTCAGGTTAATTGCTAGTTGAAGTGAGGTCATTTCAACATATTTTCTCCTATTTGATGGATTCTTTGTTCCATGATTTAGGGGTGGTCAATTTCTACAACTCAGGTTCTGAAACATTTAATCAAGATAAAACAGACTCAAGCGTGTAATCATCTAAGTCTTGTGAAAAGTAGTTTAATGATCAAAATCTTAAAAAAAACCCCACTACTCTGTTTTTTACTTCAGTGGCATGATTATGATTTTAGCTAAATTAAGTCAACAATGAAAAGAGCTGTTTGCTGTTATATTTTTTGCACCATTTTATGAAGATTTCTACAAATGGAGGAAAAGTGGTGAGTCAGCATAAGAGTAGGAAATAGCAATCACCATTTTGACTGGAGGTTTATCATTCAACTAGCCAAATAATCTCCATTCAGTAATGACTGGTATAGAATCATAGAATGCCTTAGGTTGGAAAGGATCTCTAAAGGTCATCTAGTTCAATCCCCTGCACTGAGCAGGGACATCCTCAACTAGATCAGGTTTCTCAGAGCCTCATCAAGTGTGACCCTGAATGTCTCCAGGGATGAGGCCTCCACCATCTCCCTAGGCAACCTGCTCCAGTGCTCCACCACCCTCAAAGTAAAGAACTTCCTCCTAATGTTCAATCTAAATCTAGTCTGATCAAGTTAAAATCCATTGCCCCTCATCCTATCACTACCTGCCCTTGTAAACAGGCCCTCCTTAGATTTCTTGTAGGCCCCCTT
>VWZY01002120.1:0-21809 GCA_013399075.1 Chloroceryle aenea | reverse complement strand
AGTACTCCAGGTGAGCTCTGAACAGAGCAGAGTGGCATAATCACCTCTATTGATCTGTTTATCCCACTTTTTTTTGATGCAGACCAGGATGCAAGTGCACATTCTTGGCTCATGTCCAGCTTCTTGTCCACCAGAATCCCAAAAGTCCTTTTCCGCAGGGCTTGTATGTATCCCTCACCCCTCCAGCACGTACTGATAATGAGGACAGTTCTGACCCAGGTGCAGGACCCTGCACTTGCTCTTGTTGAGCATCATGAGGTTTACCTGGGCCCACTTTTCCATCTTATCCAGGTCCCTCTGGATGATATCCCGTCCCTCTGGTGTATCAACAGCACCACTCAGTTTAGTATCATCTGCAAACTTCCTGGTGGTCCACTTGATCCCTCTGTCTATATCACTGATGAAAATATTACTGGTCCCAGTGTGGACCCCTGAGGGACACCACTTATCACTGAGCTCCATCTGGACTTTGAGCCATTGATCACTATTCTCTTATGTGGCCATCCAGCCAATTCCTTATCCACTGAACAGTCCACCCATTGAATCCATATGTCTCCAACTTGGCAAGGAAGATATTGTGGGGGACCATGTCAAGGTCCTTGCAGAAGTCTAGACAGATGACATCCATTGCACTTCCCTTGTCTACTGATGTAGTCACTCTTGTAGAAAGCCACTAGCTGTTTTTTTGCAATGCAATAATGTTTGCATTTCGTACTTGAAACTGTAGTCCTTATAATGTTTTTATTTATTAATATATTTTCTGTAAATACATATATATGTATATATGTGTATATGTGCATAATTTTTCTGAGTAATAAATTAAACCAGTTCTTTCAAACTCTACCCATCAATAGCATGCTTCATCCCAACAATTAGTTATACCACATGGTTCATGTGTTGTCACCTATCATGTCTTTCTTCAACATTCCCCCTCTGCTCCATAGAAACTCTTCCTACTGATGCTGAATTGGCAACACTAGCTGCAGCCTCTGCAAGAATATGCATGCAGCACCTGGATGATATGCTGTTGATGAAAGCAAACTCAAAAACTTGTGGAAATTTGCTCCTTCTGTCTGAAACCAGATTGCATATAAAGCGGAACACATTAACATGGAGCTCATGACCTCAGTTAAAGAACAACAGAGGTTATTATGTATTCTCAGGCTGAATGGAAGGAATGACTCACAAGAAATATTGCAGGCATTTGTTATATAAATAGGTTAGCCTTGTTTAAAGGTTGGCAAGTTCCTCCCTCTGGTTCATTTTAATTTATGTTTTACAAGTCATATTATGTATTAATTATTGTATTTTGATCACGTAGCTTGTTAGATAATGCATGATCATCTCCTCTCAGATTTCAGCTGAAATGTTAAATGCACACTGAAGCACGTGTCTACACAGTAGTTCTTTGGAGTATGCTTTTAAAATAAAATTCCAATGAGCAGCTTCTTAAAAAACTAAGGATGCACATCATAATGTATAGACTTGCACAAATAGAACAGATAGTGAAGCTATAAGACCAATATGGTATAACCTAGATGGTAACTGTCCTCCCCCTTCCTTTTTTTTTTTTTTTATCATACAAAACATATCAATGTATTTTGTGGGTTGCTATGTATTAGCTAGTAACTTTATATACAAAGTTATTGTTTAATAAATTATAAAACTTGCAGCTTCCCATCAGCTAAACCAGCCAACTGGTGAGCTAAACCAACCAACCAAGAGACTTTTATCCAGGCAGAAATATTGTAGACGGAAACATACAGAAAACAAAATCACTCATGTTCTGAAGGGATAGTTAGTTGCATATTACCATACTGTTTTTGCGTTGACTCTGTATTTTAGCTTCACAGCAGTTGAATTAATTCCCCAGAATTTAATGGGAGGTGCAGCTGACAAACTCTGTTTTCTCTAGAGCTCATCAACAGACCTATTAAAAATCCAGTGAGAATTTTCCAGGAGTTACATCAAAACTGGCCACCAAACTTAACTGTCTATCAGAATTGATTTGAATTCTGCCATGAAACTATCTAAAGGACCCTAGAAACTTATCTATCTCTTTTTGGTTTAGGTTGTTCTTCACATCACTTCAGAAATCTGTAGTAATTTAGGATAATCCGTAGTTACAGATAAAAAAAATATATTGTGGCTTTGACTTCTGGGCATCAGTGTCCAATACAGCAGAGTGCACATTTTAACTTCTTAAAACTACATTTGCTTATGCTGAAGTTATTAAAGATTACCACATGTTTACGATTCAAAGGTAAGGAAAACCATTGTTCAGAAATCTTGAGGTGGTTTAGCTAGACCAATGTTTGGAATGAAGTAAAACTGTAAGCTAAGAATGGAAAACCCTTGAAAATGAGGTGGCTGTGTAGAAGGTCATTGTCAGATAGGAACACAGATTTTTAGAGGCAGCAGTTTTCCAAAAGAAAGACTAATTAGGCAAAGATTTGTGCAAAGATCCATAAAACAACGTTGGTTGCTTTGATTTTCATCTGTTATTATAATTAGGGTATTAGAATAATGAGGACTGTAACTTACTGTTTATTTAGGAGCTCTGGAGATGACTTTGGCAGTGAGATTTATCTCATCTGCATTTGCCATAAGAGGTCTACACTTAGTCTGAGGTCTTAACTTAGTCTGTAACTTACTGATAGCTCATCAATAAAGAACATCTGTAGTATTCACTCTCATAGATAAAAGAGTACAAGTCAGTCACCTTCTTGCATTAAAGCTCTGAGTGAGTAGGGGCTGCCTTACCTAAACATTTGCTGCAATATTCTGACACTGAAAGAAAGCAACATGAGATTATTTAGATAAAATGAAACCAAACTGAAAACAAAACTCACAACCAAAAATACCCATTCCTGTAACTGCTTCATATCCTCATAAAACCCCCCTCTTAGTAATTGTACAAAGCTCTACATGGAGAGTAGGAATCCATCCTGACACCTGCAAATAATCAATTTTTGCCCTGAAGCATATTTGGTTTACCCTTATTATTTACTTTGGCATGCATAACTACAAATGTTGGTAGTGTTCATAAAATTAATCCATTTCTTTTTAACATTCTACCAGGGTATTTGAGTTGATGGCCTTCTGTGAGGGTGAATTTCACAGGTTGATTATATCCTGGGTAAAGGAGCATTTGCTTTTATTGGTTCTAAATTTACTGCTTTTAATGGCAGAGAAGAAAACTGGAGAGTAAAAAGATGTTTTATTGGCAAAAATGGTTAGATTATCCCAATGAAAACTAACTAGCACATTGCTGTTGAAAAAGAGAAGAAAAAAAAAATCCTTGAGAATCCTAAAGATTCTGGTTTTATAGTATATATGTTTGGGTAAGTGTAGGGAATGAAGAATTAACTCCATAAAGCTCCAGGAGAAAAATGGAATGACGGACAATAAAAAGATCTAATTTGCAGAAGAAGGGAATAATGAAACAATGTCTTTGAGTATATTGGATAGAATTAGGATGTTGACCTATGTGCTATATCATGCAGGAAACTTAGTTAAAAGCAGTCCATGCTTACTTTAAAGGAAGGAATGGATGACAAAAATGACAAATGGGATTAGTGCAATACTGATCACAATAATATTAGCAATAGGGCTGAAACAAGATTAAATATAATTGAAGGTTTTACATCATAGTAGCAAAAAATTAGAGAAAGTACAAGAAACTTTGAATTAAAATTAATAGAATTAAGTCAGAAAAATTAAGTACCCTAAGGCATGTCCAAACCATGCAATGGTAATGGAGTCCTTTAAAAATTCTTATGCATGGTTTAAATCTATTGTAATGAAAACAGACCAACTCAATGAGCAAAAGGAAATAACAAAAAAGGAAAAGAAGTAAGGAAAAAAAATATCTAAAGCTGAATAAATAAGTTAAGCTGAATAAGTCAAGCTCAAACTCTAAAGTAAAGAGAAAATAAGAGGAAAAAAAAAAGAAATAACTGAACATTTGTTTGTCTGGTTAACACTTGCAACATGTAGCAGAGTACCTTGCCAAAATCTTATGAAATCTTACACTCCCAGCCTGTAAGTTTGCCTTACCTCCTTTTAGATAGCTACAGAATAGATTTATCTCTGAGAGAGCTACTTAGAATTTGTATTTTAATATATGAGAGAAACAGTTCTTCTAGGCTTACCTGGCCTATTTTAGCTAGCTACCTTATGATACTGCAAACTGTGCTGCAGAATTGCCGCTTTCTTTTTCCCTTACCAGATAATGACTCTGGACAAAGAGACCAGAGGTAGGTAGACTTCTCATGGCAAATGTAGATGTGATAAATTTCACTGCCAAAATCATCTCCAGAGCTCCTAAATAAATCAGCAGATCACTTTGTTATCTCTGAAAATAGAAGGAAAATAGGATATTAGAGAAACACTATGATGGGTGGGGGCTGTTTGGAGGACAGTGCACAGTACTTCATCCATGTAAGAAGTCATCCACACATTTTACCTTTCATTATATGTCACCTCCTCCATAGGTAGAAGTGCACTAGAGATGGAGCATAGCAGTGTAATAGGTGAACTGTAAACTGCTATTAACACTGTCCTGGGCAGACCAAGAGATTAAGATCCCTTGGACACCAAAACCCTTATGAAAAGTTCAGAGATGTTACAACAGCAACTAATTAACTTCTCAGAAGGAATTATTCCTCTGAGCAAAACTCTGTGCTATCAAGGCTGTTCACCTTCTGAATGAACTTGTCTCATGTAGTTCCAGCCCACAGAAAACATAAGAGTTTGGTCATGCATATATGCCCTAAATAAGCAAAAATAACTGTCAAAAGAGAAACATCATGTTTCTCCAAAGTACTGCAGACTTTCAAATACAGAAAAAATAAATAGAAAAATAGACTCTTTATTTGATAAAACTAGAGAATACAGAGAGGCTGCTCAATAAATTCAAGATTTTAGAAACTTGAGCGAAAAAATGAAAATAGGGAAAGCCATAGAAATAATTGCTGTATGGAGAACCTCCACAGAGGTCTGAAAGAGCTCCCAGTGACTTCCAACAACTGATAAAGATTCAACAGTCTTTGGTGAGCAATGGTCTATTATGTGACTGATGTCATTAGCCTTGTAGGAAATACTAACTTACCTTTCCATGCACCTGTGCAAAAGGTGTAATAGTTCCTCACAAGAGGTCTTCTGAGGATAAAAAGGCTTGGATGAGATGCTCATGTACAGTAATGATGGTCATGCATGTGGGAATCTTCTATTGAGGTGGAATATGGAAAAATCAGACTTCATCTTTGGACATTTTCCTTGTGTATTGGATACAGTGTTTACGTCTGTAAACTCAGGTTAAATTTGCTACCTATTAGAGTCAAAACAGAGGTTAAACTCTCTCAACTCTTATGAAAACGTCAAACAAAAGCCCTTGGGTTTGTTGACAGGCAAAAACAAGGGAGAAAATATACAGCCTGGGTGCTATGGGAGAACAGCAGCGCAATTTTAATGTGGGCATGTACAGTCATTTAATGACAATCATAATGTGTAATGGATGTAAGAAATAAGGCACCTCCCTAACTTGAGTGGTATCTACAGCTACACACAAGCCATTCACATGCCTCTTTTCCTTTCAGCTTCAGGAGACAATAAATCATTATCACTCAAACACCAAACAGTGGGCAATGGACATTTACATAACACAGTATTGTCTTACTTTGTGGTCTCTGTAAAAGATTCTAGAACAGCATGTGGTGGCCTTTATCAGACTTTCACAATTACTTCAGAAAGAAAAGGAGAAAATATGCATGTTTGCTGAAAAAAAAAAAAAAAGGAGGATAAAAGAATGATTATTGTTTAAACAAAGATGTGGTTTCACAAGATGAATATTAACTTTTTCTTCAGTTTTCTACTTGACTTTGAAAAATGTCAGCACAACGAAATGGCCTTTAATATCTATCTAAAGAAACAGTGACTTTATTTTCTCTTTTTAAGCAAAATACTCAAAGTAGCAACAATGTGAAGGTATGCATGACAAAGCAGTTCTTTGTGAAATCCAGTAAAACACACTGTGTCTTTAGTGGCATTGCGACTTTGCTATTTATCTTATTGATAAAGAGACAAAGGTTTGGGCAGTCACCTGATCTAAAGCAGATCCCTTAAGAGTGTAACGTAGAATGTGCTGCATTCTTTTCAACCATAACTGATTATAAAAATCAGTATAAACCAAGAAGATAGTTCCCACAGTTCTCATAATTATTAATTAATTAATAAAGTTCAAAGGTCTTCTTACTTATTATTGATTCTCAGTCTTGGTTCATAATGATATTTTCCTCATCTACTCCAGATTCCTTACTCTCAATGCTTTACTGCTGATGTAGCTATGGCAGACAGCATCTGCTATTTGAAGTTCTCCTGCTCCTCCTGTTTTTTTTGTGTTTTTTTTTTCACAAGAAGAACTGTCCAGCAAGCAAAATTCTTAATTTTGCCAACTTTGTGCAAGCTATTTAACCTAGGAATAATAATGATTCAGTATCACTTGAAGGTAGATCTTCTACCTCTTTAGTTCCTGAATATACTGCAAAGCATGTGCTGTTCAAATGTATGGAGAATGTTTTTCTAGCTAAATGAGAACACTTGATGCCATAACAGTGCTGACTAGCTGGCTCGGTAAAAACCTCTTTTAAAGAAAACTTGTATTCATTAACCCCCCCAATATTTTAGCCTGATTTCTCTGTTTATTCAGTAGTAAATCAGTAAATGTGCAATATACAAAGACAAATTGAGCAATATTACAGAGTACGAGAAGAATACTAATACCTGTGTGACTAATATAAACTGAAGAGGTACAGTAGACAAAAATTAAAGACAATATTCTAAGGTTGTGCTGCTTCATTCAGTATTCAAAGGCATGTGTCTGAATGCTAATTTTTAGTGTTTAACTAGATCTTTTACTTGTTTTCTTTTGCCCATAACTGCACACCTCTTTAGGCTGCATATAATGTGGTGGTTTCAGCCTATGTTAGAAAGTTTAATGCTCTGCTACACAGCAGTAATAACACATCCATCTTCGTTAGAATTTGTTCTTCTACCTGTCCATTCATAAGGCCTTTTGCTCACTACTGAGTAGGACATAAAGAGAAAATGAAACAGAAATAGTAAAAAAAATGTTCAAGTGATTTGATTGCAGAGATTTAAAAAAACATCACGTTGACTGGTTTGGACAAGTTTCTAAAAGAAAAGGTAGTGTAACAAAAAAATTGGAAGACAATAACTTTAGGGGAGCAGAAAGGTTTTGCTTTCCTTTTCCAGTTCATTTTCTTATCTTCTTCTATTTTCTCATTTTATCATCAAGAAAGATTAAGTAATAATAGAAAAACAATGACTGAAGACACCCGTCCAAAACAAATAGGTACTTTTCTTTCATTTTGTCATTATTTTCAAAAAAAAACCCAAACTATTACAAAATATATATTCTTGGCAAGCAAAATTCAAACTGAAAATCTGTCTAACCAGCTCCGATATGGCTTTGCTTTCTGAAAGTATTTTGTATATAAGGTTTCCAGTCAGTATTTTTCAGGTTTCCTGAGACTGTATTGTAAATACTGTTCACTAAAGTTATGACACCTTGGGATTCTTTTTGAGTAATTGTAAACTTCTAAGTTTTTATTTGTGGAATTTTGTCCTTTTAATGACCCTTATTTCTGTTACAACTCTAGATGTGACCAACCTGGTAACAGAGAAATTAGTTCATTAGAAAGAAAAATGGTTTAGACAGTATTGATTCAAGCCCTTGCAATGTCTTTTGGAGTGAAGGAATAATTACATCCTGGTCTTCCAGAAATCACTATATGTAATTCCAGATGCTTCCTTTTTTTTTTATGATTTGTTTTTTAAATATGAAAACTTACTAATTATGGAGATACTTTTCTCTTCCCTGTGTATAGACATTAAACTGGAGCCCCTGCAATGAGCAGTAAAATAGACTCTGGAAAAAAACACACAGTGTCCTTCATCAAATAACATATGGTATCTAGTAAAGATAACTCCAAAGTATTAAGTCTATAATGTAAAAAGTGCATATATGAAATATCAATGCCCTTCCTGAAGATTCATGCAGAGTTGTCTCACAGAAGAGAGATTATCTGCAATAATTCTGCAGATAAAAACAAACATATTTTCCTTTAGCTATATTTAAATTGTAATCAGTCATTTACATATTCCATATCTCCTAGATAACTATTCCCAGTGTCAACACCTTTTTTTTCCCATCCAAAAAAAAATACTGTTTTTTTAGCCCAGAGTTTAAATAAATGGGTGGTAGCATGACAGAGATAATGTACGTCTAAAGACAAGTCAGTGCTGTATATTGTTTATTTAATTAATTAACATTTTTGACCCATAAATTGAGATCTCCTGAATGCAAAATAGTAATGCAGAATAAATTAAAATGAACAGCAGGAGTTCCTAAATTGCCAGCTCCAGAAGGTTGATTGTAGGCAAGAAATAGTGATATTTAGGTGACTTTGGAAAACTCTTATATCGTTTAAAAATGCATAATAGTAATTTTGAGCTATTATTATATATGTGCCATTGTGTGTCAGGATATGGTTAGATATATGTTAGAATGTCATATACAAACAGCTTAAAATATTTTAGAAGTGTAGATGTGGATTTCTTTAACATAATAATACAAACTAATTAGAAAAGCCCTTTTTATTGTACAGAAAAGAGGTTAGAATAATATATTGACTGGAAATAAGCTTTATGTTTCCCCCTTATTAGAAAACAAAATGACACTGTCATATTTACTGCAACACCTATAGGCAGAACATATGAATATGCTGTTAGTGAACTGTGTAATATTAAAATTGCACTTTTCTCTGTATAAATTGTGTTCTTTCCTGCAATAAATCATCAGCACAGCACCAATTTAATTTCCTTACCAAGTACATCCTAATGGGAAAATTGCAGATGAAAAAGAATGGTCTGAGGGTTCCCCTCCCTCTTCACATATCAGATGAATGCACATTTGCAAAACAAAAGCTACAGACAGCTTAATTATATACTTAAGAGGCAGCAGGTAGGAGGTACAAAAACAATGGGCCAAAGTTTGCCCCCAAGTTGCCCAGTTTCCTAATAGAATGGCTCAAAATACAGAAAATGGTGTTCCAGCCGGCAGGTGTTTCTTCCAGTGAGACTTAGGGTGATGACTGAGCTGCCTTTGCATGGATTTGTTACAGGCTCCCAACGTACCTGGCTGCAGCCCCTTCCAAATACTAAACAAGAAACCTAGCAAGCCATGACTTTTCCAGTGCATAATATAAATCGACTTAGAGATGGATTTAACTGCACATTCATTTCAAGCTAAATAATCTTAGTATTAAATAATTAATGAATCAAGCCATTTAAATAGACAGAATGAAATCACGTCATTAAATTGTAACTTCTGTATTTAATTTAATAGAATATACTGACAAAACCAATTTAAAATAAATATATATCACTCACCTTTGCCAGCTGAATTACTTTCTCAGAGTTAATTTAGTTATATGTTCATGAATTCACCATAATTTCCCTCATTTTTTTAATTTAACTTTGCAAATGATTTAACATGGCAAAGAAAGAGGTTGATGAACCAATACAAAAGATCAGGTAGCTGGGTCCAGATGATTTACTACTAAGTACTTATAAAGTGCTGGAAGAAGTAAAGATGAACTGTAGTGGTTCCCAAAGCAAAAATAACTTTTATGAAGGTGAGCATGAGTCATAGGATTTGGAAGAGAAGCAAACAGAATTATGTGCCCCTACCTACTGCAAGTCATTTCACCAATTTTCAACACTTAGCACAACATTTCTGCAAGAATATTTTTAGAGGATTTTCTCCTGAGACACCCATCTAAGCTTTCCCTGTTACAAAGCTAAACTAGAATTGTTAAGCCCCAGTAACATTCTTCTTACAGAAATGTGTCAGCAAAAGGAACACTTAACCTTTAAGGAAAAACTGCCTTTTTAGGAGCACAAAGATTTCTTTGAGAATCTTTGAGATTTATATGAGGTACCATGACAGTGAACTAAGAAAGGCAAAGTGAGCAACCTTATTTTCCTTCACTCGTAGATAACAGGTTAACTGTTTTCAACTAAACAGAAGACTCAATCACTAAATTCTAGTAAGAATACTCATCCAATGTGTTTTCAATATGTCAAACATCCTGGAGTAAGTAATTCAAGCTCCAAAAAAGAGATGAACCAGTAACAAATGGTCGACTGAGCTCACCCCTGTTATACACACAAGCATTAAAATATGTGAAGAGTCCCTTGAAAATGGGAACAGTCCTTGCTCTGGTTAATATCAGAGTGAAAATACAGTAGGTTTTTTTTTGAAAGAAATTCTTATTGAAAAAGACTTTGGAATATGAGCATGTGCGCAGTTCTAAAGAAATGAAATTACATTTCAGGTAACTTCATCCCTGCTTCTAGTTTCCTTTTAATGTTTCTACACATACACAAGATTAAACTGAAATAGTAAAGAGGATATGGAATATTACACATATGTAAATTTGCACATTTACATATTTACCTATGTGTTCCATACATACATAAGTCTACGGGACCCAGTAAGATGCATCCCAGAGTTCTGAGTGAACTGTCACCAACTGTCACTCAATAATATTTGAAAAGTCATGGCAGTCAGGTGAAGTCCCTAGTGACTGGAAGAAGGGACATGTTACACCTTTCTTTAAAAAGGGTAGAAAGAAAGACCCTGGGACCTACCGACTTGTCAGCCTCACCTCTGTGCCTAGGAAGATCTTGGAGCAGATTCTCCTAGGAGGTCTAGTAAGGCACATGGAGGACAGGGAGGTGATCAAGGACAGACAGCATGGCTTCAGTAAGCGGAATCCTGCCTGACAAACCTAGTGGCTTTCTACAACAGAGTGACTGCATCAGTGGACAAGGGATGACCTATGGACATGATCTATCTGGACTTCTGCAAAGCCTCTGACATGGTCCCCCACAACATCTTACTCACCAAGTTGAAGAGATACGGATTTGATGGGTGGACCGTTCAATGGATAAGGAATTGTCTGGGTGGCCGCGTCCAGAGGGTAGTGGACAATGGTTCAAAGTCCAGATGGAGATCAGTGACAAATGGTGTCCTTCAGGGGTCCGTACTGGGACTTGTATTGTTTAACATTTTTTTCAATTACATAGTTATAGTGGGATCAAGTGCACCATCCTCAAGTTTGAAGATGACACCAAACTGAGTGTTGCTGTTGATACACCAGAGGGACAGGATGTCATCCAGAGGGACCTGGTTACAGGATGGAGAGGTGGGCCTAGGTGAACCTCATGAGGTTCAACAAGAGCAAGAGCAGGGTCCTGCACCTGGGCTGGAACAATCCCCACTATCAATACAGGCTTGGAGATGAGGGGATTGAGAGCAGCCCTGCTGAAAAGGACTTGGGGGTGCTGGTAGATGAGAAGCTGGACATGAGCAGCCAGTGTGTGCTTGCAGCCCAGAAGGCCAATCACAACCTGGGCTGCATTAAAAGAAGTGTGGCCAGCAGACAGAGAGACGTGATTCTGCCACTCTACTCTGCTCTGATGAGACCTCACCTGGAATACTGTGTCCAGCTCTGGAGCCCCCAGCACAGGAAGGGCATGGACCTGATGGACCAGGTCCAGAGGAGGGCCACAATGATCAGGGGGCTGAAACATTTTTTCTATGAGGACAGGCTGAGGGAGTTGGGTTTGTTCAGCCTTGAGAAGAGAAGGGTTCAGGAAGACCTAATAGCCACCAGTACCTGAAGGGAGCTTATGTAAAGACCGTAGAGGGCCTGTTTCCAAAGGCGTAGAGTGAAAGGACGAGGGACAATGGTTTTAAATTAGAAAAGAGTGTATTTAGACTGGATGTTAGGAAGAAGTTCTTTACCATGAGGGTCATGGAACACTGGAACAGGTTGCCCAGGGAGGCAGATGAGGCCCCATCTCTGGAGACATTTATGGTGAGGCTTGATGAAGCTCTGAGAAAACTGCTCTAGTTGAAGATGTCTCTGCTTTCAGCAGGGGTTTTGGACTACATGACCTCTAGAGGTCCCTTCCAACCCAGACATTTCTATGATTTTCTCATTTTGCTATTTTACTAGTCTGCGTTTATAGCAAAGTAATTTCTCTAGCAATTTAACTAGTCCTCCTACATAGTAATTATTTTATTTTATTTTTTTCTAAATGAGTTATTTATGAAGAAACAACGTGGAATTATATTGCTCTTCTGCATTAGCTGCAAAGACTGTGACATAGATGTCATGAGATCACTACGAACAAAATGACTGGATTACTTTAGTGTTTCTTGCTCTCTTTTGATGAAAAGAGTCCATTTTTTTTTCTATGCTAGAAAATTGTGAGAAATAGAGATTATTTAGTAAAATATTTGAGAATCTGTCATAGATGAGAAAGTAGATGGCAACCTGTAGCAGATCTGAATACTGGAGTTTGTTTAAGAACCAACCCTGATTTATTATGCCACACACTCATTTCATCACTCCCTTGTCATTTATATTGTTTTATCAGATGCAGTAGTGTAGCAAACTGAATTTTGGCTGCAGGGGCAATTTGTTGCTGGTGGCTGGGCAAACCTGTATGTCCAAGTACCATAACAACTTTCCAAGAATTAACAAGATTAACTATTTAACAGGTACCACATGGTAGTGGAATATGCCTTATCTAACTACTCCCTAAAATTAACAAAGGATTGGTTCTATTGTCTTATTTATTTTACCTTGCTGCTGCTTGCAGATGCAAGAGGTCATAAGAGATTCACAGTCAGTAATTATTACTTTGGAAAGACCAGGAAAACTATCAGGTTTAGGGCTTTTGGTGGGATCAGAGGCTGATAATGAAAGCTGAAAAGGTTATCATGTACTGACGCTATTCTGTCCATAGTCCTACATAGTTTAGTGCTACATAGTTTAGTGCAACTGTGCCTAACTCTAAATTTCTGGATCTGTACCTCAAAACTTAACTAGCTTTTCTCATCAAATATTCTGAACACTTAATAAGGCTGTTTACATAGGCATATTACAGGATCATACTCCTAAACAGAAAAAATAAGTAGGCATTTTCCTCAACATTTCATCACCTGTGCAATATAACTTCATTCCAGAATATGCACACACATATTTATGTTTTCATATCTACATTCTGATGGAAAAACATAACTTGTAAAATTTCAGTGATCTTTCTTTCATCTTCAGGAATTAAATATGTGACTGTTGGTATGATAATGACTTTCCTCAATGTGGTTGTATAAGTAAAAAAGTACAAATGGGGAAACAATGTACTTTTCTTACTAACTGTCGCTCACCAATCCTCTTTATGTTCATTGCTATATCCTCATTGCATCCACCACCTGCTGCCAGGAGTTTTCTTTTAGTCTACCAGGCTATATAAAGTTATAAAACTGTTTGCTTGTTAGATTGCTTTATTTGCACACTGTTGAAGGGAATGAAAATATTGTCATGACAAATAATTTGGTTAATCAGCTTGCATTTCTGTGATTTAGCTTCCTTAATAGTAAAGAAAAACAAGGGAATTGCATCTACCTCATTCTATGCACTCTTGCCTTAAAATATTCAGAATATGCTAGAATCAATAATATCTACATAGCAGGCTTTTTTTTTTTCTTTTCTAAACTAAATGAGGCCACCTTTCTTTTGCAAAGAGATGCTTAATAATTTTACCAAAGGGGACCACTAAATCATTTACTAGAAGAAAAGGAAATACATTAAAAGAGCATTAAGATTCTGTCAGAAAACAAAAGCATGGAAAACGATTGTTAACAGGTGAAATGTGCCGTGCATCTGCTGGCTCATGGGTATAATAGAGAAATAATAGGATTGTAATCAAGAGATGGTTTCAAATAAATCTTCTGTTGCAATGTGTGAGATATTGATAGTATTATTTTCTGTTATTCAGATGTAAGATTCATAGTTACAGAGAGTCATAGTAAGCGAAGTTTTCTGCCTAAGCATTGTTGAGGTTTCATGATCTCAGTTTACAATGCAGAAACAAGATCTTTTTGGAACTTCCATCTGAGTTTTTGTTTTCCTCTAATCATTCTTAATGTTTGAATGGTTTGTCTGAAAAAATGTAAAAATTAATTTATATTAATATGAAATGTGTTTCTCTTTCAGATTAAGTATTGTATGCTTGCTATCAGGAATAAATCCACAAAATAACTTTTTTTTTTAAAAAGCAACACCTTTTTCACATTCCTGTGTGTCATACTGAGCTATCTCTTAGCAGGAAAAAAAAAAAAAGTCTATCTCCTTGTAACTTCTTCAGTGACACAGATGTGAATTCAGAAAAACAGGAGACATAAAACTGATGTATGCTATATCTCAAGTGTAGAATGATGTTGATGAAATTCATTCATATATACTCCTGTATTTTTTTCTAAATGAAATATTTTTCATTTTTTCCTTATTCTTGAAGTATACATTCTTGAGTTACATATGTATTACATACACTTTGTAAACAGAGAACAGTTTCCTCTATTTATACATCAGTTAAGCATACTTTAACATTATAGGCAGCACAAAATATTGTCCTGGGGAGAACCTGGAAATGAAATGATTCTTCACCAGCTAAACAAACTTTAAAAAAAAAAAAAAAAAAAAAAAAAAAAAAAGTTTTGACCGTACATAATAATCATTACTGATTTTTTTCTTATTAAAGAAGATGATATTTTAATTGTTTTTCTACTTTAAGCACATTTTAGAGAAGCAAACCAGGGTAAACAGTGTAATCTGTATCTGTAATTATCATATATTTATATGCATCTTCTCTGAAGTCACTCTTGTGAATGAAATGTAATGACACCCAAACTAGGTTTGAAATGGTAGCAGTGCAGACATTCAGGACATTATCTATAGCAAGAAAAAACACTGAATCCCTTTTACATTAACCACAACTGCTTTGGGATTCCTTAGGCAGAGGCTTCATTGCTCAGATATCTCCGTTAGTTTAACTGCTTTCATTTCCTTAAATACAAAGATACCACCTCTGAGTTTGGAATCCCTGAGCTATGAACCCTTGGAGGCCAGGACAATAGAATGAAGGAATATTTCCATAAACTTGTCCTATTCTGCTTTTCCCTAGACATGTGCTATCAGTCCCAGCTGGAGTTACTGGACTAAATGTTTTATAATCTGATTTACCACAGATATTCTTACATTTTTTTTTCTTCCTGCATGTTCATAACCTGCTTGGTATTCCACTTGTGCATCCTCACTTATAGTTTTAATCTATGTAAGAAACAATTTGGACTAGCTACCTCTGTGGTCTGGACCAGTAGAAACTCACCCAGTGGCACACAGTAAAATCCCTTTTTCTTAGCAGACAGGATTTCTCAAACGTAATGATGAGGTCAGAGAGCGGGTTTATGGGATTAGATCTAAGAATCTAATTTATCCAGCAATCACTGCTTGAGTTTCTTTGGTTTTTACTAGAAGACAGACAACTTCACATTAAAATCATATTTTTGCTGATGACAACTTGTCTCAGGATTTGTCAATTTGTGCAAGTTTATATAGACAATGATAATGCAAGCAGTTACCATTTTTATCTTGTTTGCATTGTCTTTGGATAGCCTGATTCACTCTCTTCAAATGCAGGAACTATAAGCCTGTTTTGCCACTGTGCTACTTCAGCTCATACTAGTGAAAATCAAGTTTGATACTTACAATTCACTGGAAATGTGCTTTCCTTTTACCACCCTCTTATGTTATCAGCTTTTTATGAATACCACAGAACTCCTACTATCCAGGCATCTATTAGCTGTTTTTTGTGCCTTTTGTGTTATTTCTAGCTCAGTTTTGCTGTTCTTCTCCAGCCATTTGTAATTTCACAGATCAAGGACAGCCCCAAAGGAAAGAATATATTTCTGATCTCACATTAGCCAAATTCATTCATGGAAAGTAGTGTAAAGGAGAGGGGAAAAGTGGCATAACTTTACATCTTGACAGTCAAGCTTTTATTTATTTATGTAATACCATGTGAAAATGTCATCTGATGTATTTGAGTATGTGACATTTTTGACCTCAGAATGAGGCATGTAATTCCTTTATGTTTACTGCTTTGATAGTAGTACTGTAGTTACATGTAGTTGGCAATTTCCTATCAATCAAAACTTATGTTTTCTTCATCTGTTTGTAGAAACACATCAGTTTTGACAAGAAATGCCACTGGGAAAGAGTGTTCAATACTAGGCTGAACTTTCTGGTTGTATCTGTAAAAAGATATTCTGGAGGATGGTGGTTCTCCATCTGCCTTTTTCATTTCTTTTCTTCTCTTGGTTTGTTTTAGTGGTAGATTTTTGTTTATTTTGAGGAACAGATTACTGAAAAGTTAAAAATATCCTTATTTCATCTCACTGTGAACTAGAATTTCCAGTATTCTCTTACATTTCATGGGATACGAAAAATACTTCTTAGGAAGCTACCAAATTGACATGTCATCATCCCTGGATGTGTTTAAGACCAGGCTGGATGAAGCTCTGAGCAACCTGGTCTAGTGAAAGGTGTCCCTGTGCATGTTGGGGTGGTTGGAACTAGATGATCTTTAAGGTCCCTTCCAACTCAAGTCATTCCGTGATTCTATGAAATTCCAATTGCAGAACTAATTAGTGCTGGGCCAAGGTGCTGTAAAGAATAGCATAAGAAACCTCAAAGACTAATGATAGCCTTTTTCTCAAAAATGTTCATAGTAAAATAGTTACAGAATAATTAATTAAATAAAATTAATGGATATTTAATTATTATTACATCTAAAGTTGGGTTGTATCAAATGGTTTTGTTTAAAAATAAAAACAGTAGGAAACATTCAAACAACTGCACTTGAGACAATTCATATAGAAATGTGCTAATGGGCATTGGATATTCCTCAGTATCTTGTACAAGTATGATTGTATTGTTGGTATCACTTTTATATAAACCACAACTTTAAATAAACATTCACATTTACTTACGTTAGTTTTTCCCTCAGTTTATCATGAGTGAACAAGATCACAGAATTTTGCAAAATCAAAATGCTTTATCACAAAACAAAACTTGCTTCGTATCTTATCATAAGTTCTTTATGTTGCTTGTTGTACAGTAGGGAATTAGGTGAAACCACCAAAGCACATTTCTAATAAATGTCTTTTGTGGTTTTACACCACACTTCTGTGTGAAAATAAAATGGTTATTGTTTTGCTTGCCCCACCACATACATGCTTCTGATTATTTCTTACGTTTGCTGACTAAAAGATATGGCAGTGCATGTGATCAGGAAGTGAACAGCATATGACAAATTCAGATAAATGTATGTGTAATCCATTCAGTTACACCTTAAAGACTATCTTTAGCAATTTTATATCTCAGTGTTTGTATCACAAATGTAATTTTAGAATGAAATAACTGCAGTATTTTAAACACAGTTTCACCTTGAAGAACAGCTTGAATTGAAAATATTTGTTCCAAACCTAAGTACCAGATTGGATTTTCAACACAGTATTTATATTTTTAAAATACAATTTTAGGAGGCAGACATTACTATGAAAAGCATATATGCTTCAGCAGTAAATTTAGACCCCCATTCCTAAAGGTATTTAAGCATTCAAATACTGCAAAGTTATTTTAATATGTTCAGCAAGAATTACCCAAGTGCTTAAAAGTATTCACATGTTTAACTATGTTGTTGAATTGGCACAGACACTGTAAATTTCAAATACCAATAATTTGGTTAGTAATAATATAGAATTTGTAGAAGTTAACTAAAAGTTTTTAACCTCAAAGCCAGCAATCTAGCTTTTGCCATGTCAACTAAAAAGTAACGAGATTTCAAAATTGATTTTTAACATGCTCTAAAAGTACCAGAAAACATGTATCATGTCTCCAGGATCCTTAAGGGTTATGAAGTCATTTTGAGAAATGTCACAAGAATCCATCATGTAATTTGAATGCTGCTTGCTGGCTTCTGCTCAATGGACATTCAGTGAGAGCAAAATTGAAAGACACTTTGAATACTAATATTTGTAGAAATATTATTGGGAAAATTGTCTTATGTGAATGGTACATGTAAAGAGCTGTATTGGTAAAACAACAGAAAATAATAACATCTCATTCACTTTTATGACAGCCCTCATAAGGAGAAAAATGAAGTATATAACTTTCTATAACTTCTGTCCTGAAAAATAGAATAATACTTTTATTTGAATTTTCTCTAGTGGTGGGGAAGAACTGATGAAAATAGGAAAGGCAAGACATGTACATGTAAAAATTTTCATTTGGCTCAAGTCCTAAATTGCAAATAGAAAAGATGCTTTAGAGGAATGCTAGACAGACAGCTCAAGGTGACTTGTGAAGCCCCCAAGAAATTGGGTGGTATGTGCAGGAGATTTAAACCTGATGTGATCGATTTAAAAATAATTGCAATGTTAAGATTTAAAACTGCTGTGAGTGATCTAGAAATAGTCAGGGAGATGGTCATAATCAAATGATCCATATGACTGGTGTCATCAGAAGACCATAGCTATCAGCATTAATTTTGCTTCTCCATCCATTATCCATATGAGGATAAAGCCTGATCACTTTTGAAGGATTTACATCCTTATGATGGCTTCAGACTGCTATTCAAATATATATATAAATAAAGACTTACAACCAGACACACTGTATTATTTTTAAATGTTTTTTTTTTTATCCTGTTGAAGGGGAATGTCATATTTTGCCTATGCACGCAGCCGCTGCTGCTTCAAATAGAAATTACTCCCTGATTTCAAAATCTGTCCTTTCACTCCTTAGAGGAAAATCGTTAAAAATCTGCAATAATATTTTCACCCAAATATCTGTTCTAAAAGGACTGTGATACAGCATTATTCACAAACCAGCTATTAGAAAAGTTCTAGCCTCCAGTCTCTATGGGAATTTTTGCAGTACACACAAGTCCTTCTTCTTTCCTACACAGAGGATAAAAAACTGACTAAAATTTAAATTAACTTTGACTAATTGTCATGGTTTAGACCCCAGCCGGAAGCCAAGTACCACGTAGCCACTTGCTCACTCCCCACCCCGTGGTGGCATAATGGAGAGAATCGGCAGAGTAAGAGAGAAAAATCCTGGGTTGACACAAAGAAAGTTTAGTAAATAAAACAAAGCCACTCAAGCAAGCAAAACAAACCAGGGAATTCATTCACCACTTCCCATCATCAGGCAGGTGTTCAGCCATGCACAGGAAAGGCAGGCTCCACCACACATAGCAGTTACTTGGGAAGACAAATACCATCACTCTGAATTTCTCCTCCCTTCCTTCTTCTTCCTCCAGCTTTACATGCTGAACATGATGTCATATGCCAACTTATTGTTCACCTGCAACCTGCTCAACGGTGGGTTGGTGTGAGAAGCAAAAAAGGCCTTGAATCTGTGCAAGCTCTGCTTAGCAATAACTAAAACATCCTTGCATTACCAACACTATTTCAGTACAAATCCAAAATATAGACCCATACTGGTTACTATAACGAGAAAGAATGGTACCCCAGCTCAAACCAGCACACTAATCTAAGTACTAATAACTTCAGCTTGTGTTTTCTGATTCTATGTACTATCATAGCAACAAGTACCTCTTTTATATGTCCCCACCAGGTATTGCTCATTACTAGGTGAACAGAAGCACTGAGAATGATCTTTTGCTTTTCTGTCTTTCTGTAAATTATTTCAAAACAACAGTACTGTGCAGTGACCCATCTCTGCTGCCAACCACATTCAGCAGCCATAAGCCATGATAGAGAAGTCCCAGCACTGAAAGGAGAACATGCATTAAATCTTTTCTTCAATGTGTCTACCAACAGTATGGTAGAGAAGTGAATATGTTGTACTGCCATGACATGTGTAGTGTGTGATTACTCCCTGCTGCTCCACTGTGGCTGTGTATACAAAATAATGTTATCAGAGATACCACAGGAGAGTAATGCATAGCAAAGTGTGTAATACTACAGAGTAATGCAGCACTTCACTAAGGCTCACAGTTATGACAGTGATTCACTTCCTGTCTTAAAGGCAATATTATTTATGTCAACAGCAATGAAATCAAGCAAATGTACATGAAGCAAAGCATATGAAAACATCACTGTAGCAGTCAGAGAAATTCTCCCTCAGGCTCACTGTGTCTCATTATGATTGTACTGTAATGCAGAAGTGTGCTAATTTAAGACCTTCTGAAAAACCAAAGCAGCCAGGATAGTGTTGGATTCTTTCTACCAGAAAAAGAGGTTGTACAACATAACTCAAGGCACTGGTGTCTGCTTCAGTTATGCCAAGTAACTTCTACAATCTCTTCCATAGTGAGAGTGAATGGAAAAGGAGATAAGTGACCTCCTTGTATCAGCAAAGATTTCCAATGCAGAGGATTCCCCTTTTGACCTCCTTAGAGAATAACTGTCCCTGTCAGACTGGCATCTTTTGCATGAGTAAAACCTCTTGGAGACAGGGAGAGATAGAGACCATTGTCCACTGCTTAGCTACTTCAGCTGATGCAGAGCAGTAAAATTATACACCATTTTTCAATCACTCTACTGTGTAATATCATAACAGTGAAAAATTTGGGATGAAACTGAGCAATAAGAAATTTTTTCTCTCTTCCAAATATTTCAAATATTTTAAACCATAAATTTTCAAAGATCTTCCTCTTGTATAGCGGGTCAACTCTAAGGCCTTGTACCATGGCCAAAACACTTCCCATGTATTTTGTGAAGTGTGAGCTTAAGGTGATCTCTTTAGTCAATGCCAAAAACATGACTGAATTTCTTTTTTATCCTGAGCCAGGGACATCAAAACTGCCACATTATAATGGGGAAAAAATAGAATGATTTATTTAAAATTGAACTTTTCTGTTCAGAAAAGTCAAAAGCATTTTAAATGCAACTTTTAACTATCTCTTGTTTCCAGAACTACACTTTTGTTTATAAAATATCACGTTAAAGTGTATGATAGTATTGTCTTTATATTAACAGCTTTGAGTTTTAATTCTCTAGGCATGTCAAGGGGGCTGATTTAGTTTTTCATTTCCTACAGTTCTGTGTGAGTGAGTCTTATTAAATGGAATAGCTGTTCTGCATACAAAGCAGAGAAAACAGATCTATGAGTTTTGGTGGACTGTTCTAGCTTAGTTTAAAGTTGAATACACAACCATGCTTGCTAAATTTATTGTCTGTGTAAGGAGTGCAAATGCTAATTTTGTACAGAGTTTGTTGCATTTTTTGTGAAACGTCACCTAATGTTATCTATATTTTTTTGACTAAATTACAGCATGCCTATCAATCTCCACTTGTTTTTACAGGGAATAATACAAATAATTCCTGTCTGATATCTGTGAGCTAAAAGCCTAAGCTCTTACAATGACTCTCGTCTTGACATCTCAGAAGATCTTGGCTAAACTTTTAAGATTATTGGCCAGAACGATTTTTTTTTTCTTTTGGAGTTCTGATATTCTTTAAAAATGAGATATTTTTCTACCAAACCTGCAACACGTTGATGTGAATACGCAAATATGGTGGTGTTTTCTTTCCTAGAATTTGTTGTGGTTAAGGCCCGGCGCTCGGAAGATCTCGCGATGTACGGAAAGATAGGGACAGTTAGATAGCCAGTGACACTTGATTTATGATGTTAACAGACGGATGTGACGTTGTAAACGTGGGCTATATAACACGGTGTTACTCTGTAATAAACCCCTTTTTTCACATCCACCATATTGGCGTAAGCGTGGGAATTGGCGCTGTGGCCGTTGAGTGAGCTGCATAATTAGCACGGACC
>VWZY01002119.1:323128-353787 GCA_013399075.1 Chloroceryle aenea | reverse complement strand
AAAAAAAATTACATTTCTTCCTGGAAAACAAAATAGGGTGGTTTTCTCTGAAAAAAGGTTTTAAAGTGGGTTGAACAAAGTAATAAAACTTCACCAATAATCAGCAGTAAACCATTTTTAGCAGATGCAGAAGCACTGGAAGTGATTAGCAGACAAATAAATCATAAAGAATAGTCAGGCTTTCCATTGCAAAAACTGTTCAAAATCTCTCAGGTATTGAGAAAAAAAAAAAGAAAAAAGTGCATTTTAATTTTCTTCTTTCAGAGAATATTATTAATTATTTCTTACCAAAATATTATGTCAAAAAGCAATCATTTGTATCAGTAAATGAATGGCAAATCACAACTTAAATGAGATGGAAAAACAATATGCTGTATTTGTGAGTCTTTCTCTAAATATTACTCTTTAATTTTATGAAAGGAAATATTTGGCATCCAATAGAAGCATGTTTTGCAGCTAGTTACATTAATCTGCATATTGTTGCATGACAAAAAGAAAACAATCTCATTTCCCTTGGTGGAAGGAATGACTGGAGGTTGAATTCCTTAACAACACCGGTCCTTCTGTTCTTGGCTTTCTGCCTTCATGTCTTTTCTCCTTTTCTGATGTCTACCACCCAGACAGACAAAATCTGTCTCTTGTGTTACCTAGAAACTTCTGCTTGTCCTTCAGTCTCATCCTCCTGTGAGCTGGAGGTTGAATTTAATACAGAAGGAAAGAAGGGCTGTGATTTGTGATAACGTCTAAGAGACTGAGTCACATGGAAATGTCACTGATTTGCACTTTTGTCTTTTTTTAGGCAATTCAGAAAGTCCTACCAGCACTGGACAACTCATGTGGTAGAGCTCTAAAACACTGCACTTTATCTCCTGGTTTTCTTAGTAAGAGCTGAAAATGCAGATACATCATGGTCTGAAAAAGTAAGGATTAAGATCTTTGAGCCTTTGGTTCATTATCTCCTATGATGTCCCTTTTATGGCAGCTTTTGGGGGGATTCATGATTTTTTTTTCTGTCTTTGCATGCTGCTTCTCTTTACTTGAAGCTGTTATACTGGACAAACACATCATCAGCTGATGTGCTGGGAGCTCCAGATTCAGCTTGCAGTTTAACAACTGGAGCTGGAAAAAAAATATGTCTTGTTAAGATACAATAATTACTTAGTTTCCTTAAAATAATAATAATAATAAAAAGTTTACACATAACATGCTGTGTTTTCAAGAGGAAAAGCCTTATCATCATTTATGACATAAAAACTTGTTTGGACATACTGTTTAGGTCTCTTTGAAGGTGAACAAGCTTTCAAGACATTAAGAGTTTGTAATCTATGTGCAATCAGTGACTATTGACTCATATAGTGAAATGTGCAAATCAAGTTTCTGTGCATGTATCCTTTGGTTTCACAGTTTACTCTTCTTCCCATTAAATGTATCCACATTCACAGAGTTCCTATTGCAACATCAAACCCTGGGAGATGAGTTTACAAATTGAGGCTGGGAAGAACCCTTATGTACTGACTTTTGACTTAACTTGGAAGGAAGAAAAGTGGAAAGAACCAAAGTTAGATCTCAGTGAAAGAGCACAGCACTTCTCCAATGTACAAAGGCTTCAGCAGCTCCAAGGACAAAGCAGGTGATCTGTTGTGTGGTGATCTTAGCAGTAAAACAATGCAAGTACACGGGCAAACAAAAGGCATCACAGTTTGAAGCTACGACTCATCTCTGAATCATGGGAAATGCTTCTCACCCGGTATATGTCTGATTACAGGCACACCACTGCATCTAATTAGATGTGTCAAAAAAGTAAAGCTTGCAAAAATCATTTCACAACTGGTCTTTTCTTTGAGGGGAAGAAATCCTTTCAAATGTATTACAGTCCTTCTAAGGGTGCACACTCAAACATACAAAATGCCCTGCCTAGAGATTTTGAATGTTCAGTGTTGTAATTTATCCTTTACTTATTCTTCTGTGGATGCAGCTGAACAGAGGGCAGAAAATGCTTAACACCAGAAAATCAAGAAAAACGGAACTGTTGATCCTCTAGCCACTTAGTAAACAGAACACCCCCTGGGCATAGCAGGGAAGCACATCCTCCACCCAGACTTTGATTCTTCAAGGACATTAATGTGGGCTGATTTTCATGCAGCAACAGTTTGCTCTTGCCAGTGCATGTCTAACATCTCACCCTGTGGCTCTGCTCTATTAGCAGTGATGAATTCCAGTCAAGGAAAGCAAGTTAAGCTGCAGTATCTCTCGAACTTTAAAACAAGACAGAGCATTAGTGGGGAACATCACTAGCTTATCTCCATAGAATTGTGCCTTTGTTTTCATGCCCCCTACCAGCAGAAATTTGCAAGAGTTTCTCTACAAGTCAATTCATCCTTTTCCCAGTGTTGCCCACTGGTCACTACAGACCCTGCCTATTTCTGGAAATGACTTTTTGTTCACTGTATCTCTATCTAACCACCAAGAGAGGGAGAGTGTAGCTCTTGGAGAGGGCAGCCTACCAGGACTGGCCATTAACTCAATAGCATGTGCTGGTTTAACCACTCAAGGCTGCACTCTCCACACCACCACTGTAGGGGACTGGGGTGACCCACTTGCTTTCTGCTTTGAGTGCTTTATGTCCTGTTTATATTACCAATCCTTCTGAGAAATATTAAATAGGTTTTCTGGTTGGAGCATGAGCTGCATTATACATGTGTGACTGTAGAGCTGGCAAGGAACAAAGACTGCTGAGAACTCATTAGACTAAGAAAAACCCTAACATACCCAACATAAAAGCTCACAGCAAAGGTTTAAACCCACCACAAAGTCTGAGAAAGTGCATGTTAAGACATAGCACCCTATGCTTAATCCACATCATCTTGCCTTGGGTTTGCTCTGTGCAGTGCACCAGAGAGCCACAGCATGCCTGTGGGAATGAACCAGTGCTGGCAACATCATCTTCAGGTTCCATTTAGTGAGCAGCTGAAGGGTTTGTTTTTTCTTCCATGCCTGCCCTCCCACTGGAGAAGCTCCCTGTAGACACCTGCAAACTTACCTCATTTCTCCTCTTTCCAATATTCCCTCACACCCCTTCTCAGGAACAAGAGCAGCAGAGCCAAAGGTGAGCCTGGCAACTCACTCAGAAAGCTGATGTGCAGCCTTTCCTCATGGGACTGGTGTAGCTGTTCCTTCTTGCCTGGCAGTTTGTTTGCCTGTTGGGGCTGTCTTTTGTACTATTCGTGCAGTAGCTGGCACAACGGGGCTCAAGTGCATAATTTTTAAATACTGGCAACATGCAAATGGGAAGACACGTCCTCATTTGCCTTCCAACAGAGCAGCTGGTTTGGAGATGCCTCTGCAGTAAAATGGAATGAATCTTTATGCTTTTAATATCGAGGCATGTGCTATTTGCTAAGCTGCTGGGCACTCCTGTGCAATGGTCACATCTTCAGGAAGGCTGCACCACTTCTGCCCAGGGCAGAAGGAATCACACCAATTTGATGGGCTGTGCTATTCCTCTCCTTCTCTTACTCATGCCCAGGGAGCCAGACTTACTTGAGATGGATGAACTGGTACAATGAGTGATAGCAAGGAGTGCAACTGTTGCTGTCTGGAGCATTAAAAGCATTGAGCTATCCTTTCTCTTTAACTTTTTAAAGATTTTCCAGTCCCTTGGGATCTAGAATTTTAAAGCTGAACTAAGTGTGACTTCCAGGTGATCAGGAACAGTGTGTTTCTTGGCCTTGTCTAGCAAAAGGGCTCCTAACTTTGCTGTGGGCCCACGGTGCTTGAATGAATACCAATAAATGAACTCCTTATTCCCAAGGGCTCTCTGCTTTCTGCTGCAATACCAATGTTTGTATGCTTTTCATTGCTGCTGCCCCTTATATTGGAAGAAATCTATGAATAGGAAGATGAATATCTCCTGGAGTTACTTGTGCCCTTTGCTGAAGTTTCTTTTTTTTCTGACACTGTCTGTCTCCCCACCATGCTGGGATTTATTCAGAAATCATGGAAATTAGCCTGATTTGAATGAGCTTTGCATTCTTTTCTGGGGAACTGGAACATGAGAGGGAAAGAGAATTTCTTGGGGTGTTTGCTATCTAAAAGCAAGACAAAGAATCTCTTCTCAATCATTCATTCAGGCCCTGTGGTCATCAGTGGAAAGCCACCTCTAAAGAGTGGTTTAAAGTAATACCACAGCAGACATCTAAGGCTCATGGATATGTCCTCTGGATGTGCTTGTCTCCCTCTGTGTGCTGTGGAGGGTGTCTGGCTGGTCTGACTTCCTCAACTTTTAATTCACTGAAGTCACTCTTTGGGTTCCTGAATCCCTCCTTCACTGCCTATCATGAAGCCAGGCAGGACTGTTGAATCAGTTTACTGTTGCTGGTTGCGTCTTCTAAGGATGGCTGGAAAAGAAGCTGTTTATCAGGGTTTCTAGCAATGCTTATTCAATGCACACTGTGCCACTTAGATCCCCCAGTCGATGCACAGGGCCTGGGCTGAGCCAGTCCCTCCAGACTTGTGGGTCAGGACTCTATTGCATCCCCACTAACTAAAGCTCTCTGTTTAGCTGCTGTTGTTTTTTCAGAAAACAACAATGCTCTGAACTGGGGCAATGCTTGATACTAGTATCTGATCAGGTCCTGTGGAGATGCTCTCACTGTAATCTATACACAGAGTGCAGGATGTGCCTGCCGTGTGCATGTGACAGCAGTATGATGGGGTTTTTGTGGAGAGTCTGATGCAAAGGTAGATTGAGTGGGCGGACTGTGCTCTCTGCAGTGCTTCTCGGCAGCACTGCTGGAGTCTTCTGGAGAGCAAACTTCTGCTGGGCAGCCTCTTTGCCCCCAGTGCAGCTACAAACATGTTCTGATCAGAACGCAGGTCTTACTGGATGGAAAATAGCCTTGTGCCTTGCTCCTTTTGTTACCACCTCCAACACCACAAGGGCATCAGGCTCACTAAGCACTCATGCTGACTGATTCTTCTCTCAGCTGCCTTGTTCCACACACAGCAAAAGTCAGCAGCGCAAAAAATTGGACATCCTCTTCATGACACAGAGTCAGGAATATTCCTTGCTCTAATATATGCATCTAGCCCATCAAAAACTAAAGATTCCAGCTAGAACTTAATGTGGCTACTGCTGTTAAAGACAATAAAAATATTTCTATACATACATTAACAACAAAAGGAGGACTAGAGAGAATCTCTATCTCTTATTGGATGCAGGGGGAAACATAGTGACAAGGGATGAAAAGGCTGAGGTGCCTTCTTTGCCTCAGTCTTGAGCAGTAGAACTAGTTGTTCCCTAGATACCCAGCTCTCTGAACTGGAAGACAGGGAGGGTGTGCAGAATGAGACCTTCACAACCCAAGAGTAAATAGTCAGTGCCCTGCAACACCACTTAAACATAGACAAGTCTGTGAAGCCAGGTGGGTTACACCCAAGAATACTGAAGGAGTTGGTGAATGTGCTCACTAAGCCTCTCTCCATCATTTACCAACAGTTCTGGCTAACTGGGGAGCTCTCAGTGGACTGGAGAGTAGCAAATGTGACTTCTATGCATGAGAAAGGTCAAAAGTTGGATCTGGGAAACTACAGACCTGTCAGGCTGACCTCAGTGCCAGGGAGGGTCATGGAGCAGATCATCTTCAGTGCCATTACACACAGGACAATATACAGGACAATGAGGGGATCATGCCCAGCCAGCATGTGTTCAGGAAAGGCAGGTCCTGCTTCATGAACCTGATCTCATTCTATGACCTCAAGCCCCACCAGGGGAGGTTTAAACTGGACATTAGGAAAAAATTCTTCACTGGAAGAGTTGTCAGGCATTGGAACAGGCTGCCCAGGGAGGTGGTCAAGTCACCATCCCTGGAGGTGTTTAAAAGCCATATAGATGTGGTGCTTGGGGATATGGCTTAGTGGTGGACTTAGTAGAATAGGGTTAATGTTTGGACTCAATGATCTTAAAGGGCTTTTCCAACTTAGATGATTCTATGGTTCAAATAATGTTGCTTTTGCAGCTCCCTGAGAAATCATTCAATAATATAATAGATCCCAACATTACTATATCTTCACTGATACATCCCGCATTTTCATGCCAGTATCTTGTTTTCTCTGCCTAAGTTTCAGTATAATCATTTGATGATAACTGTTCATAATGGGCATCACAAGAGATGTGGAGCTCTGAAAACCTTTGCCATGGAAAGAATGCAATAGCAGATTCCCCTACCCAGGTCAAAGCCTCAGTTGACATAAATCAGCATGGTTTCATTGCCAAGCATGAAGTTTGCACTCATGTATTTTAGCAAAGGATACCTCCTTGAGGACTTCAGTCCCGTGTATAACAAGGTTAAATTTTTCTCTCTTCTTGTTTCTGAAACCATGCTGAATTTTAAGATTTCTTAAATCCAGCCCAGCAATTCTAATTTCTTTGAGTCAGAATTATTGACAATCAAATTAGTCTATAATGAACAAAAAGGGAGCTTGAAGAGAGGTTTTCTGTTTCAGATTTTTTTTTTTGTCCTTTTCAGTGACCTTCCTCAGTCCTAACTCTTTCCCCCTCTCCCTCCCTCCTTCCCTTCCCTGAAATCCTTTATGCCAGCACCTCTGAAAAAAACTGTAAACCAGAGAATGTTCTTTTGTTTTGCTATTTTTTTTTCCCCAGCCTTACTAGCTAGCACTGTATACATCATCATAATTGTGGTGAGATGCTGTCAGCATCACTGGCTGGTTTCACAGATTGCTCTGACTGCTTTCCAAGCATCACTAAGAATAGCTGAAGACAGTGATGTATGATGCTGAGTAGAAAGCTGCCACTACAATGGCTCCTCTCTTGCCACAGACCTCTATCAGGAATTGCAAAAATGTTAGACTGGAGCATTTAATTTGAAAGTTTGAGATGGAAGAGGTGGGCAAGAGGCTGAGGTGTATATTTTGTGTTCCTTCTACCCTCTGACTCTGAACAACAAGGAACACAGATATCATCTAAAGCTGGTTATCAGTGCACTTTTTGTTCATTCTGAGCAGACAGCTGATTTGTAATTGTTAATCTGTACTGTTGTATTACCTGAAAATCAAAGCAGAGGGCACTTGCTACAGTAATGACCTTGTGAACAAAAGCAGCACATTCAAGCTGCTGTTTATTGCAAAGGGTTCAAAAACAAATGTCCCATACAGTATTTTTTTTCTGTCTTGCACTTCTTACAGAGACAGATGCAGCAATAAGCTCTTCATGGATAGAAACCATACATAGGTACACACTCTTAAAGGTCTGCTGTCAACTGATTCCAGTTTTAGAGCCGTGGACAGGTCTGGAAAAGCGTGCAGTCTTGCTTGTTGTTCCCTTTGACTTTTATGCCTATTAGTAAGAACATGGCTAATTAACTGCAGACTAGCTGTCCCACTGATGAAACCTGCAAACCTGCCACGTAGCTATAGCGAAAGATAGTGCCTTTGAGGACAAGAAAGGTGTCTATTTTTTACCACAAGCTTCTTCTGTAAGAGCAAGCAGACAAAGATCACCCTTCTACCAATATTTGTAAGCCTTTACCAATGTGTTCAGAACTTGTCTGTAGAACAGCAGGCTGAAGCATTCAGACAAATCTCAGATGACTTTTATATCTTGGTCTTTCTCTTCCCTTTTTTCTTCCTTGTCAGAAAAGTGCACAGTAATTGTCCTGATCCTTCTTGTCCCTCCCTAGGTAGAGCAGAATGGCAGACACAGGCTAGGGCTGGCACACCTTGGGGGGTGCCTCTGTGTCCCTACCTGATGGGATCTGTCCCTGGCAAAATCTAGTGTCCATGAAGATTCATGTCTTGAACAGATACATGGGAAGGTGATTGAGTGATGTCTGGTCCTAGGCAAAGATAACCTGGGATCCGTTCCAGTTCTGCTGTGCTATCCTTCTGGCACAAATTTCTCTGTGCATCATTTTCCTTAGAAACAGTGAGTGAATAAGGAAGGGTTCTGATAAAGAGGAAAGCTGACCCCAGGGATGGTGCCTCCAGTGCTTAGCCCAACTGACTAACATAGGGCAGGCAGGGACAGACCCCAGAGTGGCAGAGCTGATGTGCAGTAGCCAATGTCCTTCTCTGTGGTGGTGAGTGACTCTGGAGCAGACTGAGCTCCCCTTAGCAACTGAGATGTATCTTCTCATTTTGTTTCATCCCAAAGGACCCCAGTCCATGCACTCGGAGACTCCCGTGCCATGTGAACCAAAGCACAGTGAGGGTGAGTGCCTGGGAGACCTGGTCTAAGGCAGATCTGCCCTTTCCTGTCAGAAGCAGCTCTAGCTAGCATTTCTTTTCTTGTAATCTGGCTCTGGTCAAGCTTTTTCTTAGACAGACACCATGCTTTGGTTCCCAGAAGAGTTCACACTCCTTGCAGAGGAAGTGGATGTGGTTGATTGCTATAGCCCTGATGCTGCTGAAGCCGGGCTGGGAGTCCCATCAAACAGCTGTACAGGGAGGACAGGGATGGTTACCTGCTGCTAACTAAAGTCACATCTCTAATGCTGCTTGTGACCCCTGTGTCAAACCATCCTCTGCCACTTGGAAGCCTGTGGAGAGGGCTCAGGAAGGCAGGGATGCTTCTGGAGGTTCCTGCACACTGCCTCCAGTCAGGAGCAGAAGCACAGCCTGTCATGAGTTTTAGGAGGGGAGAAGGCTCCTAGCCCATTCATCCTGCAATAAGGAGGGTTCATCTCCACCAGGATCCTGGAGACAACCACAGTCTGCTGCTTCTCTGGAACAAAACTTGCAGTTTTCCCTGGTAAGCGCTCCCAGTTGCAGCAGCAATTGTTAAGTCACATCATGTTCTGCTAACTTTGCATGCCTTTTAAACTGAGTCGTCATCAAAAGCATGTATATGTCTTGATTCAAAGTTATTCAAGATGTGAAGCTTCCAGATTTTATCAATGGAAAGGCATATGTTAACCTACAGAATTCTTTTTAAGATGCACTTTTTAACATTTATTTACAAAGACATAGAGAGATACTCAGATGTGCTTCTATCTAATATTTGTTTTAAATGACTGCAGCTTTTAAAATGCTGAACTCCACTGTTTTCATAACTAGTTTCTGCTCTTGGTGAAGTTTGCAAGAAAAATGAAACCCAATCAAGTTTGAAATGTCTGGCCCCAGCCATTGCCAATTCATGTGCCCACAATTTTGGGTTTGAACCTGTAAGAGGGTAAAGTGCTTCCTGCTCCACTCCAGACTGGCAAGGCTTGAGGGCAGCCTGGTCTAGTTTGGTTTAGAGGCTCTAAACTGAATTGCATTTACAAGGAAAAGGTCCCTCCTAAAAAAGTTTAATTGATAAAACTACGTTTGTCTGAGAAGTGGAAAAGGCCAGAGAGACCCCATGGGCTTTCACTAATGCCATCAGGGTTCAAAACCACCTCCTTCACATGCAACTCTCACTAGACAACATTGGACTATGGCTTCAAAGAGCCATTGCTGGATGGAGCGTGAAGAAACGTAGCTAACCCAAAGACCATCTTCCTGAGGTATCCAGAGCAGCAGCTGCTGGGGGTCAGGGTCACCATGAGGGATTCCCCCTGCCAGCGATGGTGGGTGGCACAGCTGTGACTGTGACTTCAAGGAGTCTGCAGCAATGCAGCTCAGTCCAGCATAGCCATTGATGTGGCTCTTGGCACCACATCTGAGAAGACTGCTGCACGGCAATTATTTCACCTCAGGCATTTTGCACTCGAAACAGCCAAAATTTCAGCCAATGTTGAACTAAAAATACCCTATTTCTGTGAAACTGTAGCCCCTCCCTGCGATCTGTTTACCCCACAGCAGCAATGGTAAAGCACCCAGAGTAAAGTATTACTTGGAGCCTAGGAGCATGTGGAAGATGAACTCTGCAGCCTGAGAACATCGTTCATTCCTCTAACATATCTGAGATCCACACTGTAAATCTGATGGAAGTATATAGCCCTAAGAAATGAAGCCAAGTGAATATATGGGAAATGAAGGATTAGCTTCATCTGATACTGTATAACAGCAGACCTGTGTGCAAAAATGTGCTGTTGAGATAAACCTTTTTCCTCCCTATCCTATTTCTACTTTGGAAAATCTCATGTGCCCTGACCACGCTTACAGTACTTTTAAGAGATAAGCATGTCATCAGCCAGTATGCAGTTAAAGGTATGGAAGGGAGAACAGTCAATATGTTTAATACAGTCTCACTAAAATGAATCCATTTTATTCTTGATGATAACAATGTGTTTAATATCCTTATATACAGCAGAGTGTTTTGTATATTACCATCAGAAGCATAGTTAATGTGAAACAGAAGCATGTATCCAGGGCTGTAACTATGTAAAACAGTCCTTCTCCCACCCAGCTCCTCAGTCATATACTGAAAGCTTGCCTCAAACTTCATCCTGCAGCTTACTTCCACCACTTTAATTATTCTGTGAACAAGCACTGCTCTGGGCACCAAGTGTCAGGGGCATGAGGGGTGCTAAGGAGCTCATGCAACCTTCCCATGTGCTAGGAGAAAAGAAAAGACCATGCAGACCCACCCCCACCATCTGAGCAAGCAGAGAGTCTTCAGAGAGATGAGTGGGCTCATTCTCCATTCCTTTTGCAAAGACACATGGGGGTCAAATGCAAATACCAACCCTTAGATCAGAAGGAGGCAGTGTACCAGTGCAGAGCAACGGACTCCTCCCTGCAAGCAGCTAGCTGCAAATGCACACACCCTGCCTGATTTAGTTGTTCTCAATGCCCTAGAGTGCACAAGGCATCGTTTGATGTATTGCACCTGCAGAGATCCATATGGCAAGAAGCTGAGAAGGTGGCTTTGAATGGAGCACAGTAAAATGGCAGAAATAACAAAAGAGAGTAAAAACTAGGATATCTTAAATTTTTTCACTCTAATAATTGGTGAATTGCATAGAAAAAATACCAGACTTGATTTTGCCAAGCAGCTGTTCTCCAAAGACTTCCAAATTGGTAGTCTTGTGCTTTTTTATCTCTTAAAAGGCCCTGAAATCATCTAGATGGAAACATCACTCATGCAAAGACACAATGGCAAATGCACAGAACAGAGTATCTAGCTTTTGTGAAGTCCTGCTCTGTATGCTCAGTAGTTCCGCACACCGTCTATTATGGACCCAAGTTCTCAAGAATGCCCTTCATTTTTCAGGTTTTGGAGAAAGGATGTAAATCTCTGAAGGACTGCTTAAAGCTTTGGGACAAAGACAGGGATCTATGCTCTGTTCCTCCAGCCACAACCAAGATAAAACCCAGTCTTATGGGAGACACGGCTTTCTCAAGGGTTACCCCAAACTGTGTCAAGAAGCTGCCCTGGAAAATAAAGGTATTCTCAGCTCTATTTGACCATAGTCAAATAGGCAGGACTGGGTGCAGGGGAGGGAAAGAGGATGACCCTGGGGAGAAGGCAGATGCAGGTGTCTGAGTGTTGGCTTGGGGAAGGAAAACAATGCAAAATGCTGTGCCACAGCAGCTGGAATGGGGTTTGGGAGAGCTCAGGGAGGGTGGTAGGTTGGGTAGGAAGAGAGGTTAGTAGGGAAGTAGGATGAAATATTCAAAAGAGGTAATATGAAGGTTAAATATTTGGGGAAAGGGGCTGGAAATGGGTAATTCAGTGAAAATACTTATACTTGTAAAGTAGACAAGGTGAACAAAGGGAGGCTTTGCATTACTGTGGAATTTATGTCAGAACAATATTTATAACTGTCTCCTTCACATCACTAGTCTGTAATCTTATAGCAGGGTTGCCCACCCATCTTGGAGATGGGGTCTCTATTAGAGGTAATCAGCAGCCTGGGTGGCTGTACTGAGAGGAGACCACCAGAACCTCAAAAAGTCTGCCATTCTTCACTGCCACATCCTTCACCCTGACTCTTGCTCCAGGCTCAGTCATGAAACTAGAGAAAACATTTCCTGCAAACTATTTAAGACGGAAGCAAAAGAATTGCTGGTTATAAATGGAACAGCATGTCTTATTTCATCTGTGTATTCACAGTGCTGGAAACAAGCAAGAGCTGAAGATGTAGTTATTGAAGCAGATGAACAGACATCATCAACTTTCAAGTTCTGCACATGAATATGGAGGAAGAATTAAATCATGGCTGTTCGTGATATTTTAACTCCAAACTACAATTTCTTCCAGCATATTTTCTTACAAGTTTGTTCTCAAGAAGGTTCCTAAACCACCATCCATCAGAATGTTTGGATTTTAGCTTCATGAAAGCCAGAATAACATAATGAACTTGATAAATCAGATCAGAATGACCTTCTTAATGTTAGCTCTCTGTCACACCATGGCCTGATGAATAATGTGAATTTCATTTTAGTGCCAGTCTGGTTTGCTATCCATCACTGAGCATGATGGTGTTGCCTCCTGAAAGGAATTCTGGTCATTTTATAAACATCACATACAGTAATCAACTATCTTCTGTAAGAACTATCTGTGACTGCTAGCAGCCCACTTTTATTTCTAATCAACAAGATTTACAGGTATGGACAGTAGTGTGAGGATGAAGCATTTAGATTTTTTGTTTCTAGCTTCATGGCTAGACAAGTGACAATGTCCCAGAAAGACAATAAACAGAGAGGCCATAGACTAATCAGGACAGGTCTTGAGATGTCACTATCAGAGTGATAAAATACACTCGGTATGACTTGCTGTGTGTGACATTAATTACATCAGAAGGCAGACAGAGATAGAAACTGGCTGTAGAAAAATGACACTATGGTGCAACAGCACACAATAGCAAACCAAAAAAAACAATTTTATTCATCACTGGTAGTTCTGCAACTTAAAATAGGAATTTGTAACCCAGAGAGTTTTGTCACCCAGGTCAGCATAACCAGAATTTTCCAAAGTTTTCTGGAAACATACATTTGGCAAAATAGAGGGTTGATATCAAAGACTCAAGCTCAGCCATCTCTGACTATCTCACCTGACACAGAAATATATGTCTTGATGTCCAGGGCTGGCAATGCACTACGTCCACAGGTAAGTTTGCACCCAAGTGGTGTGGTGTTACTCTTTGCTCTCAGTGTGGGATCTAGGATACCCAATTAAAACCAAAGCCCTACTTTTTAGGAACTGAACACATAAATTCTTGAAATTCAACACTGTGGTGGTGGGAAAGGGAGATGAAGTGGCCCCAGGTCAGCCTGCAGCGGAGCTGGGGCTCACGGTGTGGTGCCTGAATGCAGGCATCAGGCTGCCTGTCTCACAGAAAGAAGCTGTGCTCCACAGAGACATGACAGAGCTCACTGGTGCAGCATATCCCCAAGCTTTTTCTGAGAATAACTATAATTCAAACTGATGGGATTTTTGAAAAATATTTTACCACCACATCTATCTAGGTCTGATTTAATTCCATCAATGAAGTAGCTGAGTTTTCTTTTTTTCCTTTTTTTTTTTCCCACCACAAACACAAACTCTGGAAGTTGCAGGTGTCAGGAAATCTGAGAAACACATAACAGTGGAATGGGAAGGAAAGTACATAGTTCATATTTGATAATAAGAAAAAGCACAAGGCAGGGCAGATCATACTGACTGCAAGCCCATTTACATGTGTACGTGAATATAAATATTTATAATTGTATTTGGTCTTTATGATTTATTCATTATATCCATAAAGAGATAATGAACAACACATCTGCATGGTATGAATCCAAGTTTCATGGAGGGGTTTTATTGACAAAGTAGAGACAAAACCCTTGAGGACAAATGTTCTGCTCTCTTCCTAGTATACTGTGGTTGGGATGTCAGGAGGTATGTTGAGTTTTTACTTAAAATAAGTACACAGACATCATGAGAGCAAGCATAGTATCACACAGAGACAGACAGACTATATCTTCAAGTTGAGAAAACATGATTTTTTTACATCAATTATATACTTGCTTTGTTTTTTCCTGTTACTGAGAAAATTAGACAAAGCAAGAATTTGCTCATTAAAAATGACTGAAGCCATAGTTTCTCAAATGCCTCTGGATGACAATGTCTTCATGCAGTGGAATAAAACTTGTCAGTACAACTGCTCAAAACCTCACAGAAAACAGTGATGATATATAGCTTTGGACATGATAATTTTCACCCAAGTTTTAGATGTAATTATTTTTAAACCTTTTGTAATGCAAATAAAATATTATGGGGTTTCCAACAATCAAAAATTGGAAAGCCTATTGAGTTTCAGGGAAAAAAATCAAAACAAAGAAAAAAAAAAATCTTACCCAACAATGCACTGGCTTTCTAAAATGAGAAACTGTAAAAAATGGTTCCCCTAATTTCTTTTCAGTAAGAACTCACAGTATCAGATCCAGATGTAGAAGCAGTTCTGCAGAAATATACACAAGTCACTCTGCTATACTCCAGGTGTGTGAAAATGTTTTTCCATCTCATGAAAATTTAAAACTTTTCCAGAGATTTCAGTACAGCTTTGAACTCCACTGAATATCACATCTGATTGCCCAACACTTCCAGCTACAAAGCTCCAGTAGGTTATTAACTCTGATGCCTCTACCAGTGGATGCTATAATTTCCATGAACCCTGAGTGTGCCTGCAAAAGATGTAACCTGCTTTCTTCAGGCTGTAAAATAAACTAAATGCAAAAGTGAGTAAAAGCTCTATGATTTCATTGAGTCTGTTTGTCCCATCCCTTTACTCTGTAATTTGACAGGTAAAAAAAATCATATAATCCCTGTTCAATTTTGTAATTTAGCCACATATGCTACACAAAAAAAAATTCTAAATACACAGTGTATTCTGCATATTTATTTGGAAACATAACCACAGTGTCTGGAAGCTTGTGGTCTGCAGAGCTGAAGAAGTCTGTGCCCCATCTTTTGTGGAAGAGTGGGCCAGATAACTTCCGGAGGTCCCTTACAACCTCAGCCATTCTCTTTCCAGTTTATTTATGCAAAATACACTTTCAGTTTATTAAACTTAGTCCCACCAATGATGTTCCAGCTTGCAGTAAAATTAGTCAGATGCAGTCTGCTCAAAGGGGTGCAGATAAAGCCAGTGGAGTGCAGCAAAGGTAGCTGTTAACTCATGAGGTCTGTATCAGCCCCTGTGATTTATTGTGGCCCTGGATGCTCAGAAAATAAAATATAAGGGGCAGATAGTTTAGGAGAAACATCAGAAACTTGGAAATATTTATAAATAATACATCAAATTTGCCTTTGACTAAAAAGGACCCAGTTCATTAGAAAGGAGGTGTTATGGGTCTGTCTTGGTGGTGTAAACTCACTAGCAGGTCAGATTCAACACGTCCTTCAGTGATGCAGGTGGCTGAGAAATCTGATTCAGGAAAGCCTTTTCCTGCACAGACATAAAAGGACAGGAACCAAGGAGCAACCTGGGATATGCTATCACTGCTGCCTCTGTCTGTTTCTCTCTAAATATCTTGCTTCAGCTCCCCTGTGCCCAGCAGCTTTCATAGATTTGGCTGTCTGAACCAGCTCCACTCACTATCTATATTGTTTTTCTTACGTAAGACCCTTTAATCATTAGCAGTTTCTACTTTCAGAGGATTATATCAGCCCCCAAAAACATGCCCAGAGAGCCGAGGGAGAGCACAGGCCCTTGTAGGGTGTTTCTTTTCATCTCCTGGCCCCTTCCTTCTCCTTTAGGGATAGCAATCCCATAGATTTCAGAGGGAAAAAAAACAAAACCAAAAAACCTCTAAGACATCTTGAGCCTCTCATCTGGTTTCTTTTCCTGCAACCTTTTTCCTTTTCCAATGCTATGGTAATTTTCATTCAAGGGGACTGGGGTGAAGGAACAGATGCTGCTCCTGTTTCCTCCCTGTTATCATCCCACTCCCAGTGATGCTCCCTATAATGATTCCATTGTATGGCTTCGTTTCCTATAAAGCTGAACAATGAATAATGGATGCAAAAACTAAGTGGCGTTTCGGGTTCATTAGTATGCACATTGTTATAAATTCGTTTCACTAGGTGCTGTGAAGCCACTCTCCTCTCTTTTGTATTTTGAGGTGTCACTGCTTCAGGCTCTGCTAATGTTCATTTTGCATTCAGTCATTTGTGTCTGTAGTTTTACCTGGGTTGTAGGCTATTGTTCTTATTTGCAAAGCCTGGGTTTAATTTCCTTTAGGAAGCTTTTCTTTTGTCTCTAGAGCTCATTCTCCTATTATCATCCACCTTGAGAGTACTAAAGCACTGTCCTGCTGGTAAAATATAATTTGTTTTGCAGTGTTCTAATGAAAATTTTACCACTTCTGTCTCAAAAAATATAAAGATCACGGTTTTCCCACTTTCTCATTCTACCCATCAGTATCCAGGGCTTCCCTTCTCATTCCTATTCCTGAATGTTAAATAGCCCGTGACCTCCCAGCCAAAGTCCTGAAAATCCTTCTTACCTTTGACCCATGTCCATCTGCCAGTAGAGGCATTGCTGGTAATACTGGGGTCCTGAAGAGGATTTGTGTCAGCCATGCAGAAAGGAAGCCATGTAACAGCATTTTCTTATGCAGCCAAACAGAAGCTACTTTCTGCTCCATTTCAGCCCCCCAACCCCTGTTAGTACATCTTGCAGTTATTCCCTTTATTTATATGACATACATATTTTATTCATTCTCATTAGGCTGATTCACAGCCGATAAAACATTCATATTATTGCCCCTATTTTTATTTCTGTTTTATTATATTCTCCCTCACACATTCAGACTCCTGCTTCTTAACAATAACATATCATTAGGCCTTGCCTTCAGCTGTTGTTAACAATGAACTGATAAAATGCAGTAGGATGCTACAAAAAGTAGAGCTGATCCCAAGTCTTTCTTCATCTCTGCCCTATCTGTATTGGACCGATGGTGGTACAGAGCTGACAGCTCAAGAAAGTACAAAATGAACTCCAGCAACAATGGAAGAGAGAGACAATAGTGAGCTATAGCTGTGCTCTCCCAGGACACTTTGCACAAAGGAACAATTGCCCACAGCAGTCTCACTAAAATGGAATTTGCAGTGGATAATATTTGGTGCATGCACAGTGCATACGAAGTAATAGAGTTGTTGCTGATAGAAGTTATGCTGGGCATGAAAAGCATCTCTTACTGAAACTGTTTCTTGCCTTTGATGGTGTACATAAAGCATTCTTAGCATTAGAAGCAGCACTGAGTGTGAAGGATATACTACTCAGACCAGGCTGTCAAAGATAGGTGTTGCAACCCAAGTATTGAGATGGGTTGTTCTACATTCAGTACCAGGAGCTAGTAGCCACATTTTGAAAATGCTGGTGTAAATGACTCTGAAGATGAAAAGGAGACCTGTGGCAGAGCAAAAAGTCCCCTTTGCCTGGATCATCATCACCTTTATTCTTTTTTTTTTTCCCACTGCAGTAAAGTCCAGCTCTCCAGGTCTTCACTCATATGAAGCCTAAGACTAAAATAGATATACTATCACTAGTAAAGGCTACAAAACCAGGTGAGTCAGACTCTTCAGATTCTTCATTGGGAAGCTTGAAATCTCAACTATGTCCAGGATGCCTGTTTTACTTGTGGTGACAGGAGATACGTGTCCATTGGAACGTCCTGGCTAAGAGAGCTGAACTGCAAGTCTCTGAGCAGAGCTTGGGTGTCCACGGATAAGTAGATGGCATGAACAACTGGCATATCTAAGAGGTATAAGAGTGTGGCATGTAGATATACCTCCTGAGGAGACAGAAATCATTCACAAGCAGCTCGTTTCCACTTCTATTATGGTATATTGCCAGCTTATGGTTAATTGAACAGATGCTGAAATACAGAAAACTTAAACCTTACAAAAATATTCTCAGTGTGTATACTTCCACCACAGGGATTATCATGGCCACAGGATCAGGCATCTTCATGAGTATCATGATCTCACATATTGCATGTGTGTTTATATATGAATACATAAAAATACACTGAAAGATACCCACACATATACACAGGGATGTTGTTCTTATATAAATATATGGTCACATATCTCTCTATCTCTACCCACACATATGTGTAGACAAGCACAAAAACATATGTATGTAGATACCCTAACAGATAAGCATTTTGATCATAGTCCTTTTTAAACAGGTTTGCCCTTGTTTATATAAATATCCTTTCCTGCATTTACATTTAAGGCACTGTAGTCAGTCTCATTTTTGTTGGAAAGGGTCATCACCAAGGACACTTGCTGTAAGTCTGTTCTTTTTAACTTTTCTAAGTATGGTTTTACTAGATGTTTCTTTGGGAACTTGTCTATAAGCAATAGGAAATAATAAACTCTTGTATAAAACACATAACCTCTGTTGAACTAAGTGTCACGGGGACTGATTAAAATAAGGGTGAAGTTTGTCCGTTTGGGGTCAACTACGTCAGCATTTGGGCACCTCAGAAACTCAATGTGGGCAAAACTGAGTAACTGAGAAGAGAGTTTGTCCTGAATGCTAGAATGATCTTCTTTCTAATCATAATTAACATGTCTTGTAGACCACAAGCCAACAAACTCCTGACCTGACAGTACTTATTTCTCCCTTCTTTCTAGCTTGGTGCTGTACCGCCCACATGATGCCCTCTTCTCCCACTTGGTTTATATTGTTCCACCACATCAGTGGGGGTCTGAATACCTCCAGGAAACACATTCTTCACCTGCATCAAGTGATCAAAAAGTGTATATTTTAACATTAAGAGTTGCCTGGAATCTGTGTTATAACTGCAGCCTGCTGAAGTGAGGGTCCTGCTGTGCGTACATCTGGTGCAAAGGGAGCTGGGATGCAAAGTGGCTCTTGTAAGTGAGGACAGAAGCCCAGCTGGAGAGGCAGGAAGAGGGTGCAGCTCACTAAAATCCCAGCATAATTCTCTGTCTGCCATGAACAGGACATGAAGGA
Organism: Chloroceryle aenea; assembly: GCA_013399075.1. Taxonomy (NCBI): domain Eukaryota; kingdom Metazoa; phylum Chordata; class Aves; order Coraciiformes; family Cerylidae; genus Chloroceryle; species Chloroceryle aenea. The sequence goes on along the minus strand of VWZY01002119.1, from coordinate 334,930 downwards.
GAACTGTAGAGGGAATTGAAATCTCTGCAGGAGGGGAAGGATGACAGCTCATTTTCTTGTTCTGCTCCCAAAACAACAGTGCCTTCAAATAGGCAGAGCTGAGGGGCAGGAGGGGGCCAGCAGGAGTGGGCTGCATCCCGACCTTCCCCCACCCTTCCACCCAAACGCATGCATGCTGGCTCCCAGCCAGTGGAGATGAAGTGTTTGGACACACTTGTGCCTCTGAGTTGCCACTTCTCTGCCTTTAAAAGGCAGTAGGAGAACTTCCCTGGCCTCACCAAGGTTCTACAGGGACAAGCACATTTCAGCTTGCATATACCTGGATATTGCTGCAACGGAGAAGAGAGAGCAGACAACATAGTCAGCATTCAGGTATACAGCTCCAGTTTGCAAAGCTGGAAATGAGCATGGTAGTTAATGTGTTCCCTTTTCTTTCTGGGCAACTTGCTCTTTGTTTTTGTAGTCTACTCGTTTCTAGGGATTTTTTTGTTCCAGTGAAACATTTAATTTTTCTTTTTAATACATGCCCCGGCACTGAGCACCTGCTGCAATTAAAGTGCTGGTATTTGGCTCCTGTGAGGTCTATTCTATTATGAAGTCTTACCCATTGATTGTAGACTAATGAACCCATCAATTCATCACAGCACTTCTATTACCCTACTGCTGTTGTGGGATATTGTATTGCTGAGCTTGGGTAAGAGGACTGACTCTCTTGCTACTGCCCTAACTGTTGTTAAGGATGTAAAAAAGGTAAAGCAATCAGAATTTCAATACAGTTCAACTTTGTGGCCCTTCTGTGGCATGACAGCTCCTCCTATAGTAGGACTTTCTCATTTAAAACAAATCAATTTCAGCAGCACTTGCTGTTCAGAAACAGTCGGTCTTGAGTGGGATGAAAGAGGGAAAGAGATTTGGTATTTTGCTAGGAAACAGTAGGGGACATAAAAACTGGTTGGTTTTTTCCTCATAGAAATTGTCTGGAGTGAAGCATCAGCAAAACCTAGATAAACTCAAGTTAAGGTAAGTAGAAACAGCAAGAAATGGTTTCAACAGTAATAGGACCAGCAGCAATATGTTTTTCTCCCTCTGCATCAGCTGCTGGTAATGCTTTTCTTTTTTTTTTTTCAGATTACTCTCAGATTATGTGTGGTAGATTTTAATTTTTAATCAGTACTCTGATTATCCAGTCATCCCATAGATTGTTTTCTGGGTTTCTTTCACATTGTCTAACATAATATTGATTCAGCACAGAAATGAACAGAAGGCATTGGGAAGAAAATAAAACCCAGGACCACAAGAGGAATTGTCTTTAAGATATCACTTAAAGTTTAAGCAGTAAAGAAACAAATATAATAATTCTGTCAGTCTTCAAATCTTTCTTGAGGAAAATTTTTTGGTGCTGAGTTTGAAGGGTGAACACTAATAAAGGAACATACTGAAAAAAGAAACTGGACTGTTCTTTGTAATTGTGTCAGAGAAATCACAATGTCTATATAAGAATTGTAGCAGAAGCTCTGCAAGCACAGACGAGAGGAATGGAGCTGTCTCAAAAAACAACATGCCTGTAAAGAATCCTAGGTAACAGATAGGAATGAGTCTAAAGTTTTCAAATTGTTGTCCTTGCTAAAAACAGTAAAATAATCTCAATACTAGCAGGCCAATTGAAGCTAAAAAAAAAAATAGTTTACATTTAGGCAACACAAGCCCATGAAAAAAAGGTTCATAAATTCCAAAAAGCAAAACATCTTCCATCTGAATTTAGCCACCCAACTCATTCACTTGTTTGTTATGCCAGCTGTTATAACACATATAGTACTCTGATTATCCAAGCATCTCAGTTCTAGGACTAGATTGTTTTTCTAAAGTGCGTAATGTGATGCCACAGTACAGACAAGGGATTGGGCAGCATGAGCATCTTAATACCACATCCATCTGCTGCACATGTCCTGACATGGTTACTTACGGATGTGGGAGATGGAGCACCTAGAGCAGGCAGAAAATAATCCTCTTTAGAAACAAGGCCAACGATTAGTTAGTAAATAGTGCTAGTAACAAGTGGAGCTGCAAGTCTAATTAATTAATGTTTGCAAAATGTTCTGAGATTCCCCAGATAGAACATGTTACAGAAGTGAAAAATATTACAAGTAATCTGTACCGATGTATTAATAACACAGAAGGTGGGAATGCAGCCTTCTAATAAAAAAAAAGGTTCAGAATGGGTTTGTTTTGCAGCAGGTTTGCTAACAGAAGCAACTGACTGCAAAGCAAGTACAAAGCTCTTCACCATGCTGTGGTGCCTCAGGAAGGCAGCAAAGCTTGTGCACATCAGCAATTTTTGTTGCCAATAGCCCACAAGGGAGTCAGGTGCTTCATCCACCTTCAGACAGTCCCCTGGAGTTCTGGGAGCCTTGAGCTTCATTCAGCCTCTCTCCTTGTTGTCCACGGTGCGATCTTGCCACTGCTTTGCTAATGCAACCCATAAAACAAGCAAGTGGCTTAATAAATAAGAGAAATTCTTCAGCTGCTGAAGCATCTGGATTAGAGTGTGACTTCTTCATTGTTGAGGGTATTGGAAAGGTAGCAGAAGATCATCAGCCCCACGAGACCTGCTCTGTTATTATTGTGAATGACAGGATCACCATGCCCACTTTGGGCTCTTTTATGGTTATGTTCTGACTTCTTTCATCTGCTCCTGCCTGGTTGAATAGTGGGGATCCCTTTGCCGTGCTGATTAGGAAGGAGCTGATTCCTGCCTGAATGAGCAGAGGAATCACATGAAGGGACTCCCCAGCCAAGAAAAGCTCCAGCAAGGCTTTCTCTCCTTTCACTGACATTCACTCTACACTATTCAGAAATAATCAGTTGCTTTGACAGAAAAATAAACCCGAGGTGATAAACAAAGCTGATTTAGAAAGGGCATGCAGTAAGAGGGTAGGAGCCCTAGGTCTGAGATTGGGCATGGGTAGAGGATGTGAGTAACCTCAGTGCAGAATAGGGGAAGGTATGTGCACCATATCAGAAGACTCATTTCACACTGCTCTTACCAAACAGAGCTTTGGTAATAAAATCAGTGACAGGGTTTTCATGTGGAAACTCACTCAGAGGACCTGTGAGCTCACCAGTGTGGAAAGGCTGGGTTATTTCTCCAGGATGCTTTCTTTGGAACGACCTGCTGAGAAGCAACAGCTTTGCTCAACAGAGTCCTGGGTGGCTTCAGCACACCCTGTATGTTCACACAGAACAGTGCACCTGTGAACAGGCACTGTCGCATACTGCACGTCGGGTTTGATTACTTCATTAGTGTGGTTTCCTCTGGTATGGATGAATAGGCACACCCATTTCTCTCGGAGATCTTCTGATTAAGTACATTGATGCAAGTTTCATGAAGGTTTGTGGGAAAGTCTGCAGGCATCTATGAATGGTGGGGTTTTTCACACTGAATGCAGGACGTGTAGGTCTTTACACTTGCTCTCCAGCCTTTGCCTGTGTCTACAGCAGTTTGATTTTTACAGTAAGTCTGTTGCAACTTCCAGAGAGATCAATCAGTGAGGTTAAGCAACTGCAGAAGCAGCACAGAAGGTCAATGAAAAAACTTCCTCCCACAGTACCAAGCAATAGGGTGTAAGAGATTTGTAAACTGGAGTCTGAAGTGATTGCAGTACTCAGGACTAATTATACAATTCCATCACCCCAACACGTGTTCAACATTTGCCACAGACCTGGAAAAATAAACTATAGGCTCATAAAAAAACATATCCTTACTCACTGCCATGAAGGATGGGGATTAAAATCTTTAATTAAGTCCTGCAATCTGCAAAGTTATGGATACTGACTATAAAATGTGAGAAGCAGAGAATGAGTGAGAAATACTCTTTCTTGGTTAATCTCTGAAGATTGGGGAACAGCTTGTGGGAAAGCTTGTGTTGTGCTCTAATAGCAGCCCAGATTTGCTCCTGAAGCCATCATCCAGCTACATATCCCATACTTCCCTCCCAGGTCATTCTACTACCTCAGACCTTCACATCTTTCCTCTTCTGCTTTTACCTTCCCAGATGAGGAACTGTCATTCTGAGCAACTTAATTATTCCATTCCTTTATTCCATCCTTCATGTTTGCTGCACAAGCATAACCCAAAAGGCCTATCTTTTCCCCTCATACAGCTCCCTTTTTTGCCATCTCTGCTTTTAGGAAACAAAACCTCAGAGCAGCATCTATCCTTACCCTACCTCTTACCTGTCCTTAGGTCAGCAGGGCTACCACTGCCTTACAAAAGCACAACAAATCCCTGCCTGTTCCCAGTTACAAATCTGTTACCCAAAAAACCCCAGAGTATTTATTTCTTTTCTCCCCACGCTTCTGCACAAGAGCTTCCTTGCCATGTCCATAAGGCATCGCTTTTCCACTGCATTTCCACGAGCAGACAAATCCATCATCACCAGAACTGAAAGAGGGACTGCCCCTGGACTGAGTTTATCCGCTCCCACACAACATTTCCTTTCCCTCATCCTCACTCCCCATCTGTGTTTTATGCAATGAGCTTGGAAGCTGCTTTCAGGCTTTGCAGACAGTTTTTGGGTGGAGCAGCTGATGAGCTCATTGGGGCTGCTCTGGCCCCTGTGGAGTATGGCATTCCCTTTCATTCCGAGAGAACAGCTGAGGCACTTTAACCTTTGTGTGCATTTAGAGCCAGAAGAGTGCACGGTCGCTTTGGAAACAATGCGTAATTGATCTAATTGTTCTGCTCAAAAATAGGAAGTGGTGTAAGATTAGAACTGACACACCATTACTATTAAGAAGAAATAATGTATCCTTTATGTAAACATTAATCTGATAATTACCTCCTTTAACAGATCTCAAATATCAGTTTGTTTGGGATGGGTTTTTTATGTCCTCAATGCATGAAGAGTCCAGCAGTGAGTCTACAAACCCCAGGATACTGGTTTTATGGGGCTTTTGAAGGGCACAGCTCTTTTGGAAGGGTAAAATTTCACTTCCTTCCCTGCCCCACATTCTATTTCTCTCCCTCTCCCTCTCTAACATAGATAACAGATCTGGAACATACCACAGAACCAGTATGGTTGGAAAAGACCTTTAAGATCATCAAGTCCAACCGTTATCTGACTCTACCAGGGCCACTACTACACCATAGTCTTGAGCACCATATATATACATACTTATGCATGCATGCATACGTAAACAGAGAAGCTGTTAGGCTCCTGCGGGCAGAGAACTTGTGTTGCATCCCCTGCTCACTCTTAGCTGTAATGGACAGTAAATGATAGGTTTGCAGAGTTCTCACTTCCACCTCACAGCTAATTCCTCCAGGTCAGACATTAAAACACTCTGAGCCTATAATTTTTGAAAAACTATTACAATTCTTGAAAAGTGACCAATTTTTCTTACATGTAAGGACCAAAAACCAACCCAAAATCCTGAAGCTTGGATAAACTGCACAAGAAAACAAGGATGGGAATAAATATGCTCAAAATGGAGGTGGGTGGAGTGTTAGTAGCTAGTTACCTTTCTTCAGATGAAATCAGCAAATGCAGGTGTGCCTTCAGTTTGAAAGGCTATACCCAGATGGCTGATTATATTGGTCTTGGAAAACTTTCAGGTGAGTAAGTTTCCATAAAATGGAACTAGCAACTGCTGCTCAAGACAAGAGTCAAAGATTAACTCACAGCTCTGTTGTGTGAGCTGTATCACAGTGGAGAATGGATGCAGAAAAGAGATTTTATGCCAAATGGTGACAAAAATACTTTCTTAGTATTATCTTGTTGTCCACACCATACTCATATCTCCATATAAAATAAAATGGACATTGTGACTTTGAAAAGAGTCTCAAGTTTTTGTGACCAATGAACTTTCTTGCTCCTTTGGAAACAGAGGTTTAGAAAAATGTTCCTGGAGCAGATACATCGTGTTGTTAAAAAATTCCTTTTTCTTCTTCGCTTTCCTGTTGCATTATCACACACAGATAAAACCAGCTGTGGTATGCTTTTGTATAGCTATGCACCTTTCTGCAAACATGGAAACAAAAGAGGATTATTTGATGAAGCCTGAGCTTCCTGATCTTTGTGCAGAAGATTTTTCAGAAGAGGTCCATTTTTTGCTTTTGAAAATACCACTCCTGGTTTTTGTTGGTTTTACTCCTTCTGTAGTCATAGCCTTGCTGAAGTGAGGTTCCCACAGTGCCTAGCAATGCAGCTTCAGACTCTGCAGTACCAAAATGTTCCACAGAAAAATGATCAAAATGCCCTTAAGATCTGCACTACCTCTTCTGTGCTCTCCAGCTAAGATCTTGCATTGAGAACCTGCTTGCTCCCAAATTGTGTTTAGTTTGCTAGGCTGACAGTAAACAAAATCTATGCCATGAAACTGAAAACATTTCCAAAATATTTTTTTAATAGTTTGGCTATGACTGTGTGAAGATGAACCCAGCCCCCAAGGCTCTGGTCCTCTATTGGATCCAGAAGTGGTGGAGAGGGTGAGGCATGCAAAAAGATGGGCCTTGGGGAGTAGGTCATGTTGTTCTTCTGTGTAGAACTGGATGCAGCTGCAGCTTAAGAAAAACAGATCAGAAAAGCTCCAGTGGTTTGCACAAGATTTCTGCCCAAGGTGGGAATTCTCATGAGATCGTCTGGATTTTCTGTTCTTGGGTACATTTTTTTAACCATGAATTCCAGACTCACCCATTTTAATGTGACCTAAAATCCCGATTGGTATTGTTTACTACAGACAAAGAGCTTTATAATTCAAATCCAGCCAAAGCTAGTAACTGAAAACCATTTCTCTGAAGTCTTTTTTGATACAGCCTGAGTGAAATGAGTTTGTCATCTTCATCCAGCCCTAAACTCTGACATAACCGAATTCAATCTAATTTGGGAAACATTACAGATAGGAATAATTCTTTACTGGAGAAAAGGGAATGGATGGGTAATTCCTATTATCCAGAGAAAAAGACAGACTTCAAGAGCCTGCCTTGGTGAGCCCAGTGAGCTGCAAACTGAAAGGGGAAGACTGCTTTCTACGCGGGGCTGGGAAACACCACCAAGGGAAGACCATATCAAAAAGAAATAGGTCAACACCTGCTGTTAGTTATAAATTTGGGAAGGAAATAAGAGAGAAGTTGATGACAGCTACAGCAGTGGAGCAGCCCTATAGGAACGAAAAAAATGAAGTAGTTTTAAGATAGTGTTAGGTCTATTTCTGAAGGAGAGTCTGTAATATATCTGTCTCTACCACATGCTGCGTTCCCAGTGGCGCATGTATGATTAGTTGGAAGTCACTTTCATTCTTAATTTGGAAGTAGCCACGGGTAAGCACTTATCTTTTATAAAGTAAATAAATCCCAGATCCCAGTGTTTTGCCTAGAGGAAATGGATCTCCTCACAGCCAGTACTTATTTCCACTCTGATCACAGAGACTGAATATGGGAGTATGAGGGGAATGGACCACAGAAAGTGGCCACATGATCTTCCAGATTAGCATCTTCCAGATAAGTATCTCCCAGTGCTGCTGTCATATATGGCATGCTGGGCAAGAGGGTCCATATGGCATGCTGGGTAAGAGGGTCCATTGCTCAGCATTTCTTAATTTTTTATGTTTTTAATTGCTTTCTCATCTATAAAAATGAATCCTTAAAAGCAATTTTGCAATCATGTTTGGGAAGTAGTATCAGGAAGTCTGACATCAGATTCTTTGGGTTAGGTGTGCTGTACCCTACAGCTTTTCCAAGCTACTTGCCACACATCATCAGAACGAGGGTGAGTAGTCCCAAAAGTGTACTGGCAAACAAGCAATGAAGATAGAGGGGAATATGAACTAAATCACAGGTAGACACAGTTATGTGCAAGGTAAGAGAGGTTTTTTGCGGCTAATGAGGCCCCTGCACAGGCAAACAGATGAAAGCCTGGTTTTGAAATGATAATTCAAGGAAGATGGAATAGTTCAGGGAAGTCTGGAGGCCCTCCTAGCTCTATTTTTCATGACTCAGTGATTTCTGTGACTGTGGTTTGAAAGGATAGCTGATGTCAGGCAAGTCAGACTGCAGGGGAGCAGAGGATTTAGATACCATTCATACTATTCCCAAGAATAGAAGGCAAAGCACAATCACACTCAGATGTTGGGGGCTGTGACTGCTGAGGTGTTTGTGCAGATGAGGGCAAACAGATTGAATTCAGGGTGACTGGAACAAAGAGAAGCAGCATGAGCAGTGGAAGGGAAAATAGTGTCAAGGGTAGAAGTGCTGGTAGAAGGCTATTAGAAACTATAGATAACTGTGGGCAGAGCTGCAAGATGACTAGTTATGGCAAACTACAATATATAGATTGGAGCACTCTGCATCCAGCAAGCACAGTAACTCATCTGGCTATTCCCACGACACATAAACACTGGGCCAGTGAATGTGATAGACAGGAACAACGGGGAAATGCTGCAGCCACTGCTGTGTCTCAACTCAGGCAGAAACATGTCTGCAAAGGGTGCAGCCCAGTCACGAACTCAGAGGCGTGTTTGCACCCGCGCTCGTTTATTCATCATCAACAGCATGTTGCAAACAATCATAAGAATGCCAGTTACTTGCCAAGGCACAGAGATTTCTCACGTCTGTCACTTGAGCTGGGCACAGCAATAACAGTACCAGATTCCAGCTGTGTTCTACATACAGGGCAGTATTTCTGTTTCACATTGTGGTGGCATTTGTTGTGGTCCCATTCCTGTGTGTACACCGAATACAACAGCAGCATGCCAAGCCATGGGACAGCTTGCACTGGCCTGGTTTCAGACTGACTGGTCGCAAATGGAGCCTTGATGCCTGCATCACAACATGACACCTAAAGACGAGCACAGGCACTGAAAAGAATTAATTGGCAACCATGTTAAGACACCCAAGAAGCCGTGATACTATCATGATGTATTGTCATCTACATGCATTCATACAGTTAATAGAAAAGCCCTACAATCACCTGCTCCTGCTGTGCTTTTTGTTATCAACAAATAACAAATGTAGCACAGCAACACTTTGCCACCCGCATAAAAGCCCAGGATTTCACTGGGCTAGGAGATGTACAAACACAGAGCAAAAAAGGTGGCTCCTGTCCACAAATACTTCTCATGTAATTCCTTGGTGAAATGTCACCATCCATATATAGCCATTTGCTGAGCAACCCGTCTGTCATCTCCACAATCTGCTAGGCAACATGGCCATCAGCTTTGCACTGCCCAAGTGTTTGCACTGTTAGAAGGGATGTTCAGCCAAATTCACTCATAAGAAATTCACTCACTGCTCTCTGCCAACCCTGTGTGACCTCAGATCACCAAGTTTGTTGTATGCAGATGTTTTCCTGTGATATTGTGTATTAAAATTGATACTTGGCTGAAGCAGCAGCTGCAAATATTTTGCAGAACAAACCCTACAAGTGGTTTCTCTGTTTTCAGCTATTAAAGACTGACTCATATTATTCAGTACCCTTGAGAAGGGGTGGAATTCTCAGTGTGTGCTGGAAGAGGTGAGCAGTATGATGTCAAAACTGTGTCCGTACTACAAGCCTCTCACATTCCCATTCTGCAACTCTCAGTCCAACTTCTCATTTCCCTCCCCAAAACTTCCACTTGATTCTTTATTCTTCATCACCTAGAGGAAGATCCTGTCTTTCCTCTCTTTTCTCTTTGGCACCTCCCTCCCTGTAGACCAGCAGAGTTTAGAGATTTCTGTAGGAAGTGCCATAGGCAAATCCCAAGGCAGGATGCCAGAGCAGAGATGGCGTTTGAAGTTCTCATCAGAGGACCCAGCCCCAAAAGGAGGGGCCAGGAGCCATGGCTGTGCTCCTGCTTGCAGGGATGAACAGGGAGCCTAAGAAAAGGCACCCCAACCATCTGTTAGAAGTCATGAGGATTTAAGTACATAGTGGAGGAGGAGGGAAGAGGAAGATGGAGGGAAGAAAGGATCATGGCATGACATCGAAGGCTTCATTAGGGTTAGAGCATCATGGCTGCAGAGTCTATCTTGCTTTATCACAGTTGTCCTCAGCATAACTGCTTGTAGACCTGGAGCTTCACTGGTGAGACAGCAAAAGATGAAGAGAAGGAAGAGGGGATGGGCAGGGAGGTGCCCTTCAGAGTAGGAAGGCAGGAACTACAAGAATAACATGAGGGCAAGTTCTCACTAGAGTCACAAACACTGGAAAAAATAAGGCTGGGGGTAAAGAACATATGAATATGTTTTGTGTGAGATCAAAAAAAATGGAAGAGGAAGGTACATCCAGCCATTTCCACAGGGTAATTCACCAAGGCTGGGATACTTCCCCACCCATTCACAGGCCAGCATGGCTTTGGCAGTGCCTGTATTTTTTCCTACTCTGGATAAATTTCTAACTGTATCAGTCACACTGTACCAAAACCAGCACGGGTGAATTTATTAGAATCAAACACATACAATATATTTTGTGGCAGAAAATACACAAACTCAGCAAGAAGAGGCAATTATTTGAGGTTTGTGTGGAGGACTCCAACCCTCCATCCATTCAGTTGAGGACTAGCTCCTGCTCCATTATTCATGCTGAATCATGTTTTCCTGAAAGACCATTGCAGACAGAAGTCCTAAGGAGCAACACTTACCCCAAGCACTTCAAAAACTGGCCAACAGGGATGATATTCTTTGCAAATGTAAAATAAAAACCAGACAACAACCTCCTCTGAATTGAATGGTGCTATACCTCTGTGGTTTTATATAGTGAAGCCAGACTGCTGTTTGAAATACAAACTTACCCTGGAATTCTTTTAGCCATTCATCCCTAGAATATGAATCTGGACATTTCCTGGATAGTGCAGCCCAGCAGCAGTAACTAGGCCCTGAAAGCTGCATGTGATGAATCAGTGAAACAGTTGAATCAAACATATTCAAATCTTTGTAATAAAAATGTTCCACTTCATCTTTTTCCCATGTTATGCAATTATCTTTTATTAATAGTTCTCCATAATTTCAATAAAAATAATAATTTTTAAATTAGCAAAACAGGAGAATTGCTTTGAAAAACACCTTAATTAATATTCAGAAGTCAATTTTCATAGTTTATTATCAAAACTGGTATGAAGGAATTATCTCCTCTGGTCAGTCAAGGGGATTGGCAGGATTTCATATTATTTTTTTCTTTTTCAAAAGATACAGTTTTGAGCTTGAATTCAGTGTAATACTCCAGATAATTGTTGGATCAGGTAGCCATTACAGACACTAATCATGCAGAAATTGTAATTGATATTTTATAATTAAAGTCCAAATTGGGAAGGAATTGTAATAATTAGTGAGGAAAGCACATAAAAAAGATAAGAAATTACAATACAGCCAAGAGATTTCTTCTAGGCAAAGGAAATTACCCTTACAGCAAAATCAGTTTCACATGGTTTGGGAATGTTTTTTGTTTTATTTTGTTTTTTTGTTTGTTTAATTTGAAGTACACTTCAGATTCTAGGAATGATGCATTTGTCTGCAGAAGAGTTAATAGAATCATTTGGATTGTCTTAATCCCAAATGTCCCAAATAGGAGCTTCTCATCCTCACTGTAAGTGTTACACAAATACAGAGCAGGAGAGAGCATCTGCCCTTCAAGGCTTCCTAGGCAATCTGATCTCTCAAAACACAATAATAAGAAGTTTTCCACTTCTACCTCTAAAGGTTTTACCTTCTACGATGGAGTGATTGCATCACTGGCTAAGGGACGACCTATGGATGTGATCTATCTGAACTTCTGCAAGGCCTTTGACACAGTTCCCCACAACATCCTACTTGCCAAGTTGGAGAGATAC
>VWZY01002119.1:307978-323065 GCA_013399075.1 Chloroceryle aenea | reverse complement strand
GGAAAGGACAAGGTAATGGTTTTAAATTAGAAAGAAGTGGATTTAGATTAGAAATAAGGAGGAAGTTCTTTACCAGGAGAGTGGTGGAGCAATGGAATGGGTTGCCCAGGGAGGTGGTTGAGGCTCCATCTCTGGAGACATTCAAAGCAACCTGCTCCAGTTGAGGATGTCCCAGCTCTCAGCAGCAAGGTTGGACCAGATGACCTGTAGAGGTCCCTTCCAACCCAGACATTTCTACGTTTCTGTTTTCCTTCCTCATTAAAAAGCCCTGGCAAACATTCACACAGAGCTGGTGACCTGGGAGGATCTGTGCAGTGTGGGGTATAATCCTGGCCTGGCACAGCAACCTCAAGCTAGTGGGTCCGTGGGCATATATATTCTGGGCTTGGGCATTTTGTCATCCCCCAAAACCTGTTTCTGTGAAGATCTCCATGTACCATGAGAAAACACATGAGGAAGTTAAAGAGTTCTCACCACCAACTCTTGTCATCCTTCTGCTGTGGGAATTTTTTTTTAACTGATATAAGCCCTGCAAACTGGTAACAAAGAAATTAAAAACTGACAAGAATTTAGTATCCGAAAAATATTATGTTAAAACACACAAAAAAATGCTTCTTATTTTTGATTTTTTGAAGGATGCTTTGTCATCTCCTTTTCCTTGTACCCTGCAATTATCCTTAAGAAGCCTCACAGGTTTCTATCCATCACTGGAGGTTCAAGGTCCAAATAGATTTTTTTCTGTTGATTGAGGAAATTCTATGCTTCATTGACACTTGGGACCTTGGGCTCACTACAAATACAATGCAAATCCAATCCACTTCACCATTTACTCCCCTTAATTTATCTAAGTTTGCCATTTTGAAATAATAGTAATGTGTTTAGAAAGGTACTTTGGAGGGTTTTTTTTTACCTATCCACTTACAGAGACTGATTAAACATAATCAAATTATGACCAACATTACAGGCTAATGTAACAATAATATAAGTATTATCTGGGAGCAACACAGGATTATGATTCACATGCAGTCTAAGGTCAAACTGAAAAAAATGTGATTATCCTGTTACACCAAAGTATCCGAGAGTATTTCTCTCTAATAATATTGTAATCTTTGTTCCTTTCTGACTGTAAGAATGTGCCAAACCCATAGCACCATTCTGCTAAAACATCTTCATCTGTCCCTCTCTGAATTGAGTTTGACTTAAACAGATTATTTTTTCCCATTTTTTCTCTTCATATTTCTTCATATGAACATATGGTCTATTGTTGCAAACTACTGGTGTGGCAGTGGTAATTAAATCCAAACAACCAGCAGAGTTTAGGGAATAATTTAGTTAATCCTAAATTAACCATCTAAATATTTATCCAGTTGATTCAGTACGGACAATCCAGCATGACTGTATCCAACAGCTATCCCACAGGAGGATGCATGGCACCCATAAGTCCTGTACCACATCAGCCCCAATGCCTTATGTGTCACTAGGATGGATGCCTACATTTAATCAGGTGAATTTGGTCCTTAGTGGCTGGTTAGCTGAACCATCCCCTGGTATCACTGCTTGTAAGGTCTATGGCTCAGCTGGCCACATTTTTGCATCCTGTGCTGTTTTAGATACTCCAGTTTAATCCACCCTTTCAAGGAAGACTGCAGGTCATGTGCATACACGGAGGTCCGGGATGTTCTTCAGTCACTCAGATGCCTATGTTCAGCTCCCTGAATGTTTGCCAGAGATTTCTTCTGACTCTGATGTGATCTAGGACAACTGGAGACATGTAGACACTGAGATGTGGATGTCTTCAAACTAAACACAAGTCTTTTTTTTTTTCCTTTTTTATTTTTTTTTTCCTTTCTTTTATTGTAAGGGTTGAAAGGAACCTCAAAAGATCATCTGGTCCAACCCCCCTGCCAGAGCAGGTCACACAGGAGGCATCCAGATGGTTTTTAAATGTCTCCAGAGGAGACTTCATGACCCCCCTGGGCAGTCTGTTCCACTGCTCTGTCATCCTCACCGTGAAAAAGTTTTTCCTTTAATTTCTCTGGGATCACTCATGCTCCAGTTTGTACCCATTGCCCCTTGTCCTATCATTGGATGTCACTGAGAGGAGCCTGGCCCCATCCTCCTGACAGTCGCCCTTTACATATTTATAAATATTAATGAGGTCACCCCTCTGTCTCCTCTTCTCCAAGCAAAAGACACCCAGCTCCCTCAGCCTTTCATCATCAGGGAAATGTTCTGCTCCCCTAATCAACTCTGTGGCTCTGCACTGGACTCTTCAGAGCAGTTCCCTGTCCTTCTTGAACTTGCTGAGAGTGTACGCTGTTCCCTCAGCCAGGTCACTGATGAATATGTTGAATACTACTGGTCCCAGTCCTGACCCCTGAGGGACTCCACTAGCTACTGGCCTCCAACTAGACCCGACCCCATTGACCACAAGTCTATTCAGGGCTGGAGGTGAGGCTGACCAGTCTGTAGTTACCCACATCTTCCTTCTTGCCCTTTTTGAAGACTGGAGTGATATTTATTTCCCTCCAGTCCTCAGGCACCAGTCCTGTTCTCCACAACTTACTAAAGATGATGGAAGGTGGTCTAGGAATGACTTCCACCAGGCCACTCAGCACCTGTGGGTGCATCCCATTGGGTCCCATGGATTTATGTATATTCAGATTACTCAAGTGATCCTCAACCCAGTCCTCATCAACTAAGCAAAGTTCATCTTTTATCCTGACTTCCTCTGGGGCCTCAGGGGTCTGGGGCTCCTGAGGACAGTCTCTAGTAGTATGGACAGAGGCAAAGAAGGCCTTCAGTAACTCCACCTTCTCCATATCCTCTGTCACCAGGGCTCCCTCCTCATTCAACAGTGGGCCTACATTGCCTCTAGTCTTGCCCAGAGATAAGCTGTTGACTAGGAAATCTAGTCTCCTACCCCACTGTCACCTCACTGAGAGGACTGTGCAAAATGCATAAAGGGGATTTGAGACCAGCCAGGAGGGAAGAGGTGTGGGAGGGAAGCTGATGTGTTTCCCATAGTAATTTATTTATTTGGTTGGTTTGTTGTTGGTTTTGTTGTTTGGGGTATTTTTCGCAGTATTGGAATCATTGATTGGATGTTTATGTTAACTAGTAAAAAAATAGTTTATTTAAATTCTCTGACTCAGAATCATTTCTTTTTGCCTGTTGCAAGCGGGTGACTAAAAAAAAATCCAGATTTTAGACTAACTGAAGTAAATTTTGATGGTCCAGAAGATTTGCCTCACTTTTAGTGTCCTTCTTTCTTATCAATTCTGATTTGTTCTTTAAATAGTAATAAAAAAGGCTCTTGTCCAAACTTGCTTCATTAAAAATATGGAAAAATTCCAACAGCATGAAAATGACTGTTTCTAATGGAAGCCAGCCACCTGCAATAGAGTCAAAGGGGACCCGTGTTCACAGATGGGTTCACACAAGGGAAACATTCCACTTTTAAAGAGCGGCCATTACCTTTTATCAAACACAAGGCACCAGTCAGCAACCAATAAACCAATCATAGAAAGCAGGAGCTTTGCACAGCCCACCTGTATTTTAAGAATGGAGGTGTCCATCCAGGTGGCTTTCCATGTATGTCAAGCAGGAAGAAAACAGGATGGGTTTTGTGATGCCAGGTGGGAGCTGCTGGGTCACCTGCACCTCCATGATGATGCTGGTTAGCACTGTGACTCCACTCCCTGGAGGGATCCCATGGTCCTCCATGTCAGCTGAAGCATCTGATGCACCTTGCCTTCGGTCCATGAGCCAGTCACCACAGGCCCCTTGGCCATCAGCTCTGAAGAAAAAGGGAGATCACACAAAGCAGAACAACCACATACTAGCATCTCAGTGTGCAAAGCATCTTCAAACTTCAGATCTTTGAATATTCTGCACAAAAATGAAATGATGATTTAGTATGAAGGTGATTATTAAGAATGTCTCTGTGCCAAAGCTGCACTTAATAAGAAAGTTTTACAGATGTATGCTAATTTTTATGGCTCCCCATCTGCTTTCTTTTATTTCCTGATTTTAAAAAATACAATCATCTTATTAGGGAGAAGATACAGTGCCAGGTGATCACCATGCACTAAACATAGTAACTAGTTTGTGGTCTAATTAATTAATTCCAGAAATACTGCTGAGTGAAATAAGCATATCTAAACTATCAAGAATATTTGGAAATAATTAAAGTTTTTTAGATGTACTTCTGCGATGAAGAGAAATCTGACCTTATCTGATAATTCATTTGCAGTGAATAATCCTATTGCCTCTAGCAACACCTCTGCATGGTCAACAAAATTATTTAGACAGACAAAAGGTCAGAGCAAGGGAAACATATGTTTATCCAAATATCAGCTAAGGAAAAATGCTAAGATGCAGAGTTTTCCTTGAAAAAAAGAAATAAATATTCAAAGATCTCATGTGTTAGTACACATCCAGTATCAGTAACTGAAAGTAGGATAAATTCCTCACAGTCAAATTTTAATCTGATTTAATTTGCTATTTAAGATACTAGGTATCTAAATCCCTATTTAAAAATGGCCTTAAAGATTTAATCCTGCTCTCAATTACAGCTTTTTAAACTGACTTCAGAGTAGTTATTTTGGATTTGCATTCACACAAGTGAGATTAGAATCGGATCCAGAGGCAGTTCATATTCCATGCATTTCTCAACATCAGAAAGACAAGGGTTGGAACACACTATAGCACACCGTAGAGTAAAATAACTTGGATTTTTTTTTTGGTGGATTTTCATCCTACATAAATTATAAGACATTTTGTATGTATGTTTCTTTATGCTTGCTCACCTAACTGAAAAAAGAAAAAATACTTGCTGTTCAGAGCATATTATTTCATTTTCAATTCTGTTCTTATTAAAACAAACAAACAAACAAGAAGAAAAACACACACAAAACATAACAAAAACACACATTAAAAAAATCAGCAGAAACCAAGCGAGGTTTAATCACTTAATGGCTTGATCCACATTGTGGGGTTTTATTTTATTTACAGAAATTACTGCCTGGCACTTGAAGAAGAGAAGAAACCCACTGAAAGGAGTAAAGAGAGATTAACATAATAGTGTGTACAGAAGGTGTAGGACAAAGAAATGATAAGGTTATGAAGAATGTCATGGTACATTGAGGGCCCTCATGGGAATTAATCAAGTAACAGAAAGTCTATAAGATGCCACTGAATCCATCCTTTCAGTTCATTGTGGGATCAATTATTTATCTGTGCTCTCTGCTAGGTATTTCTCTCATCTGTTCTTTAAAACCTCTTCCATGTCAAGTATTCTAGAGGTGCTTTCTTTTTCGTAGTGTGTTTCTGTTTGCCTATGACATTTGTATTAAAACAACTTGGAGATTTTCAGGGTTCACTAAAATGTTTAGTTAGCAGTTTAGTTAGCAGTATCCTTGATACCTTATATGCTGGCTGAACCACTTTCCTCCAGAGAACTATAAAATTAAAATAAACACCATCCTCTGTTTTTCATTTCAATGCATCTGAAATAAGTGGCTTAATTCATAGTTGGAAAACTGCAGAGATTACTGAGATTCTCTTTCCTTAGTTATCCACCAGAAAAATCATCCTTTAAGCTGATCCAGTTATTTCACAAGTGAAGTTCTCCTTTGGAGTACAAAGGAATGGCATCTCATATACTACAGCTCTCTGAATTACAGCTCTAAACTACTCCATGATCAACTGAAAGTGATGGGAACATCCTGATATGACCCAGCTTTTCTGAAACCTGAAGCATCAAGATGATTGCCATCCACACACTATATAGAAGGACTGGCTCCCCAGTGATACCACCAAACACATGTACCTGGTGACATTAGAAATGCTTCAAGCACCCTGCCAGACCTCCAGCACTGCCACAGAGGATGCAGGTCTCCCAAGGTCTCTTCTGAGTCAAGTCCATCTTGTCAAGAAGGATGTCTCAAGTAGTCCATGGCATTGCAAAGGGCACCAGAAGTCTGTGTTTCAGCACTGGAATCACTCCCTAAATGTTTAGATGCCTAAGTATTGCTCTATGTCTGGAATCCTGTTGTCACCAGTTAGTACCTGATGTCTTGGGTCTCCCGGAGCATGGTGGAGAAAGCTGGACTGTGCTCTCTGAGGAAGTCAACGGTGCTGTCAGAAGATACCAGGCAAGGTCTACTGCTGGTAGCAAAATGCAGTGAATCTTGCATGATATCACTCTTTCCATACACTATGTTGGCTGCTTTAATTTCTTTCCAAAACTGTGGTTGTCCCTTTCCTTTGATGCTGGCCACGGTTTTTAAATGGTTGTTGACTTAGATTAAAATAGCCTGGCAATTTCTGGGCCCCTCAGTTCAAGAAGGACAGGGAACTGCATTAAAGAGTCCAGTGCAGAGCCACAAAGACGATTAAGGGAGTGGAACATTTCCCTTATGAGGGAGCTGTGCATCTTTCGCTTGAAGAAGAGGAGACAGCGGGGTGACCTTATTAATGTTTATAAATATGTAAAGGGTGAGTGTCAGGAGGATGGAGCCAGGCTCTTCTTAGTGACATCCAATAATAGGACAAGGGGCAATGGGTGCAGGCTGAAACATATGAGTTTCCATATGAACTTAAAGAGAAACTTTTTCACAGTGAGGTGACAGACGACTGGAATAGGCTGCCCTGCGTGGTTGTGGAGGCTCTTTCTCTGGACACCTTCAAAACTCATCTGGATGCCTTCCTGTGTGAACTGATCTAGGTAATCCTGCTCTGGCAGGACTGATCTAGGTGCTCCTGCTCTAGCCGGGCGGTTGGACTAATTGATCTTTCAAGGTCCCTTCCAGCCCCTAACATTCTGTGATTCTGTGATTTCTCTCTCAAGCTTTTGAGTGGTGCACAGCAGAGGGTGCAGAGCTGGGGCCCTACTCATAAATGCCATCATGATGTTTGTGAGGCATCAACTCCAAACTTAACAGAAGAATCAAGCTCCTCTGTACTCCCTGATGCAATGAGGTGGAGTTTTGTTCAGGCACTAGATCTCAATCTCTTTCTTAGTCTTCATGCCCATTACCAGACAAGGTGACTTGATTGCTGTGTGTCTGTTTACTACATGTTAGCTGAATTTAATACATGGCTACTTGCTTTCTTTTTAGCATAGTATATACTTGTGGAAACCACACGTTCTGGGAAGGAACAAGTCCTAAATGACTTTCCTTGAGGTAGAAAAACAATCTGAAAAAAATTTTAAATGAGCTGAGGAAAAGTCACTTACAAAAAGGTATTGACTGTATCAGTCTTGTCACTTGAATCACCAACACCTTTCTCTGAGTTTTATGTTTGTAGAAATCTGTTGAGCTTGACAGAAGTATTCCAATGTGAAATTAAAGCAATGCTGTCATAAATCAGGCCCTTGATTTAGTAGTTATTCTGTTTAAATCTCACTGTCTGGGATTTCCCATCTTCTGTATGTTTTCCTAACTGGAAATGATGATGTTCAAGGAGTAGTCTTTGCTTTCCCCATTAATTGGCTAAGCCAGTATATTGGCAGTTGTCCCAGAAGCACTGATAAAATGGAGTATATATAACATAGATCATAAAGTTTGCCTGGTATAAATAAAAAGGTCATGACTATTTTCCTTGTTGCTCTTCCTTATGTTTTGTACTTTCTCAATATTGTGATCTGTCTTGTTTTCTGTAGAGATATTTTTGCTAACAGTACTATAAGGGTAATTTAGAAAGCCATTGAAACATTTTGAGAACATTTAGCTAAAAAAAGAAAGCATTGTCCCCAAAAAACCTATAGAACCAAGAAAAATGTCATTCATTCATATGTTTGTAGTATATAAAATGGCATGCATCACATTTTTACAACTGAAGAAAAAAATTTGAAAAATGAATCTGTGATGGATAGCAGAGCTTTTCATCTGTGCCACTGACTAAGGGCACTTAATAATCCTATTGTATGACCCCAAAGAAGCTGGAAGACTTTCAAAGTTTCTGGGCATGGAAACATCCTTGTTCTGCTGTCATTCTGTAATGCAATTATACCCCAGTAAGCACATTTGCTAATAGCAAAATCTGAGAGAATATAGGAGCTAAGCATCAATGAAATATAACAGATATTTTGATTTGAAAATCCAAGGAGCTTTATGCTCCAGTAAGGAGAAAATGCCTTAATTTCAGAATGACAAAAAGAACTGTTTCAGACTGAATCTTTCCTTTTAGTGACCTTCAGTTTTCTTGTTACTGTAGTACAGTACCCAAAAGGTAATGAGCACATCAAAGAAACATGAAGATAATTCCTGTGTTCCCAGGAACTTCTCCATTAACTGAGATGAATTTCTTTAAGCTTGCAGGGTTACTTCTAGGAAAGACATCTCAGCTAACTCGTTCTACATAGCAGTTAGTCAGCTACACCAGAAATCCATCTGTTCAGGAAGGTAGCCCCTGTCCAGCCTACCAGCTATTAGGAATCCCCTTCTGGGACTCAAAGCAGTCTCCACACATGGTACAGAGAAGATCCCCTCTGCCAATTTCACATCAGGTAGCTATCACCTTTGAAACTCTCATCTGCATACAGCATAAAGAAAATTACCTTTTCTGCATAAGTGAAAACCTTTCCTTCTAGTTTCTTGCTGGAAACATAACAGCTTCTTGCATTTACTGAGAAAAACTATGTACACTGTGCACATTCCACACATGCAGTAAGCCTTCTCAAGTGTGTACAGTTCACACAGCACCTCTTCAGGCATCAGTGTCTCTTTTGTCCTGTGGAGTAATCAAGGTTACAAGATTATTTGTGAGAAGAGAAAAAAAAATGTGAACAGAAATAAACTACTGCCTTACTGCTCCAAAACCCACATTCAAGGTACTTGATATTCACTCAGAAGAGAAGCAACCTTATGATACTAGCTTGCATAACTGACACTGTCTGACTTTTTTAGCCTCTTTATCCTGCTAGCATCATCAGGCTTTCACCCTCTGGTTCCTGAACACCTTATGAGAGTAGTTTCAATTCCGGGCTAGTACTGAGCTGCCATCCTCCTCGCTCTGCCATGCCTTCTGCAGAACTTTCCAGGGAGCAGGGATAGAAGACAGGAGTCCATTGTGCCACAGAAAACCCAGCTTCAGATTGCCTCTTCCTTTTCTCCACATAGTAATTGAGAAACATAGGGCCTGCTACTCTGCCATCCTTTATGTGTTGCTCTGGTGGTGATGGGGTATAAAATCCAGATTTCCTCCTATAGTCCCCCCAGGCTGACAGTGTCCTTCACCATCCCAAAGCTGGTGTGAACGGCTCTGGCACACATGTATCACACACCACTCTGTCTGGGCAGTAGAGTGGAGAAGTGAGTGAAGCAGGGAAGTGAATCTTCAGACCATTCATAACCACAGACTTACAACCCCAAGCTGAAGATCCTCACTCAACAGAGAAGAGGGCAACTTGGGTCTTTATAAAGCAAAGCTTTTAAAAGGCTGGGGAGTGTCAAGCCTGAAAATTAAACCTTGTACTGGCAGCTTTTTGCTGTTCCCATCATAAAAGCTTATGCTCCGTGCACAATAGGTAAAACAAATTTGGCATGAAATTTTGGCATATTTTTGTACATATTTTGCTAAGAAGTACCAGCAAAAGGAAAAATTATTATTTCAAATAGTGCTAACCTGATGTACCTTTATATACCAGTTACTTGAACCTGTCCTCTGCTGTCTCATGAACTGTTGATGATTACATCTATTATATTATCTTTTAAACTCAGCATGAAACTCATTACCACCACCCATATCTCTAGGCACGATGGCTGCAGCTCTGATTATTCTTAGCTCTAGATCAAGGACCCCCACAGACTCTTTATTTCATACATTCTTCAGTTTTAGGTTTTCTCTATGCTATGATCTTCGGGCATATCTTTTAGACAACAAAACACTGTCAAGGACAGTTGTTTGCCCTAAGCACTAGCCTACATTTCCCACTTTCCCAAAATGCTTTTTAACAAAGTCTTCACAGGAACTTGGTTCTTGGAGTAGTAATGCTAGTGGCCTCAACAAATTACCTGTGAGTGAATCTACTGTCAGTAAGAGAAGGGGCTTTATGTCCCTTTTTTTTGAGATTCAGATTTGTTACCACAGATTACTGCTTTGACCTTGTTTTTTTGGGGTACATTACTGTGTGTTCAGTGTCCATGGAGAAAACTTCCTGAGTGCAAAGTGTGCCTCTCTTTACTATGCTGTGACAGGCTGGCCATAAGGTCAGCATCATGCTCCCACATTTTGGCAGCTCTCTGGAAGTATGAGTGGCTGGGGAAGCACCAGAGCCCTCAGTCAGGCAGCCTTCTTTGGCAGAGGCCAGTCCCCAAAGCTTCAGTGAAAGGATGAAAATCTAAAATATTCTCCAAGTCAGGAAGTGTCTCAACTTTATCCGTGTTTCTCTGACTAGATTAGAACCTTCATTCTATGTGCCTCAGTTTGAGACAGGGAAAATACAAGTTGGCTTGAAATGAGACTGAAGGTAATGCAAGGCAGAAATCAGATGTGTTTTGCCTAGGCTAGGTTACAATACAGTGAGAGGAATGGTATTGCCACACTTGTGTTCTTCATCATGGGCCCTTTAAAATCCTGTCTAATCAAATCTGAGTCATCAACACTCTCGAGAGCTTGTGAAGGAGACATACTAGAAGACAGTTGAAAGGCACACAGTGTCTCTCGTTTGAAAGGGTTAGGGACAGGATGATCTCAGGGATGACAGAACTGGCAGTCCAGTTGCTAGAATACAGCCAACAAGTCAGCAAGATAATCTGTACAATTCTGTAAGGGGAAAAAAAAAAAAGAAAAGGAAAAATCATGTAGGAATTGGTGTAGGTTTTTCAAGGTGAAATTCTGTTAAACTGATCTAATTTTCTGCTACAACATTGTCTGGAGCTTTAAAGATAGTAGCAAGGCACCGTTGTCTTAGATCTCATCTTAGAAAGGCTTTCGCACTATATCACACTGATTCTCATATGGAAAACATGTTATAAAAGGGGTGAAAGAAAGCTTGTGAAAGCTTCCATTGTGCCAGAAGCAGAAGGATAAACTAGGGGAGGTAGGGTCTGTCTTGTAGATGGTGCTGTTTGGTCGTTCAGCAAGGCACTGGAGGGCAGATCAAGATCTCAGAATGTGAAAGTGTTACCAAATGTGCAGTAGGCTGTTGCAAAATGGGATGGGATAATGAATCTAGAAATCCATCAGGAGTAGGACAAGAAGAGGTTTTAAGTGAGATGCAGATTAGATAGCAGGAAAAGCTTTACAGGACTGATAATACTGATACTGTACAACTGGCCCAGCAAGGCCATGCAGTGCACATCTTCATAAGTTTGCTCCTTGCTCCTCCTTTTTTTCCCCTTCTCTTTAATTTCATTTTTCCTTCCATTTCCTCCCTTCCATCTTAAAGTAGATGGTAGCTTCAGGTGTCTTCCAACTCAATGACAGTATACAAGCCCAGAGGTGCTGAAGATAACTATTGCTTTCAAGAGTGTGAGGAAGTGAGAGAGATTTGAGTGCAAGTTACAGGTACATCTCACTGATACTGTCAACCTTAGGGGATTATCAAAAGACATTTAATTTTCACTTATCAACAACAGCTTTGCCCTACAGGGAAACGTGCAAGCCCATCTCAGAATCCACCATTTAATTGCTTTGAGCTGTCTTTCACCTCCACAGTCTCTGAGGGTGCCACTGCCTTACACAAGCATTCAGGCTCCCAAATGTACATCAGTGAAGACAATGACAGAGTGACTTAGTGTGACCTCTCTTCTGATATCCCAGTAGTAGCAGGACACAGGAATTCTCTGACTTCCTTTCTCCCAGCTGCAGCAATCTCCACTGCTCTTGGTGGGGAACAAGTAACACCCAGGCAGACATAGCTTCTCAGTGCAAGGGCAGGTCTCTGGCTGGAGCAGCTCAGCGCTGCCATCCCTCTGTGCATTGTGGGTTGACCAAGGACCTCCTTGCCCCCTCCCTCCTCCCACAGCCTGGGACCATACAGACCAGAGGGGAAGTCTGATCCTGGTCTGATCTTGCCCACCACTGCCCTTCCTCAGCTAGGAATGAGAGAAGATTCAGCCTATCTGAAAACATTCATTTTTTTGCAAATGTTCTGCTTTGGAGGTAGTGATTTCTATCTGCTTTGGGACAGTCACAAGCCTCATAGCAAACCATTGTCAGAAAAGGTAGTAGACAAAGCCACCCCACCTCACATGCTTCCAACCATGCCCTGCTGTGGCTTTTTTTCCTGGGACCCTGGGATGATGACCTGACAACAGCTGACATAAATGTTACACAATAGGATGCCAATTGTATTTCTTCTGACAAAATATTTTCTATTCCCATTCCTCCGAGTCTCAGCACAGGAAATTTGGCATAATGTTGAAAAGGATTGTCAGGAACAGATTTGTTTCTTACTCTATGGAGAAAGCATGAGCCACCTAGCTAACTTGCACTTTGCACCACACTGCAAAAAAAGAAAAGGCAACATAAAACTTGCCAAAGCATATTTAAATCTGGACTTATTTTCCATCTCTGCTATTTCCTAGGGATGAAATCATGCTTTTAATGCACTGAGTGGAGATGGTTCTGAGGTGTGCAAGCCCCAGACATGCTCAGATAACAAACTTTGCTTCCTGAAGGTGCAGAGCCCAAGGACTCTCTAGAATAAGTGGCCAGGCCACAAGTTTGGTTCGTTGATTTGCTACAGGTCAAAGAGAAGTTAATTGTGTGACACTGTACAGGGTGTATCAGCATTACATTATTCATTTTTATTGTGCTAGTGTCTTAAGACCAGACATGGATGGATCCTTGTTGTACAAGATTAGCTGACAGTCCCTGACCCATGGAAGTTACAGTTCAATAACCAGAGAAAAGGTTGGGAAAAGCATCTAACACGCAAGTAGAAACATTCATGCATCATATTGATCTCAGAGCTTTATTTTATTTCTGTCTCTCTGTGTAGGTTAAATAAGTATGAGTAAGATAAGTGGAAAAGTGAATGCAGAATAGGTGAGAGTAGATGTGACAAGAACAGGAGGGACAAAATACACATTTTTAAGAACTAAATTTCTCTTTGCCCCAGAATGTGTTTTCACCAGATCTAGAATCCAATCTACACGTTTGTGCACACATTCTTCAATCACAGACCTATCCACCTGGGGAGGGCTTGAGGAATTTGTTGCATGAGAGGTGCAGGATGTTTGTCAGCCATGCAGGTTTTTAAGTTCTGCTTGTTTATGTCTTCCACCCAGCCACAGGAACAGAGCTCCTGGTTTCATTTCTATTACTGGCAAATATCCATCCACCAGTCCCATCTGTTATCCTTAGCCTGCCTGACACATGCAGCAGACCCAGTCCCGAGGACAGGCTGACAAGGGGCTAGTGCACACTCACATTTCCTACCAGTGACTAAGATGTATATACCAGCATTTTCTGGGGATAGAAAATGGGAGAGCTCCCAAATGCCAGGGAGAGTTTTGAGGTCAATACATCTAAAATTCAATACTTTTCAGACAACATGGCAACACCATTTGGACCTTTTTTATACTTCTATTCTTAATCCTGCCTCCAAAACAGGTCTCCTACCATCATGTCTAGGAGCTGTTGAGTTATTTCCAAGTTCTCTTGTGAAAAGGTGATGCCCAGTCCTCCAATTCTGTCTTTAACCACTGCACAAGCAAGCGCTGCAAGTGACCTGGAGAAGTTACTCCAGCTGGTGAAATCACTACTACCAAGACCTGAGAAATGTGGCATCAAACTCTTACAGTTTTAGGGAGTATTATGGATCCTGAAAACACAACTGATAACAGACCAACAAGCAGAAAATAAGGTCTGTCATCAGCTGAGACCTGCACAAGATACTCAAAGCAGAGGAAAATGAGTGGATGGAGCAATATCCAAATATAATATCCAGTGATAAAACACTAACTGAACAAAGGTATTTCTAGTGATTGCAACTTGGATGGAGCATCTCCAGCACGAAGTGCTGACCAAGGGGCATCCTGAACTGCCTGTGTGTCCTCAACTCTCATGCTCTGGAAAAGACTGACAGACCTAACAGGTGAAACCTTTTGAGAAACACCAGCAATTTTTCCACCCTCTTGACTTCGTGCATGGCAAGCTCCATAGACCCATCTGTTGTGTACCCTACCCTCACAAGCAGACCTATGACTTTCTCTTATTAAACCAGCTATGAACTAATTTCCACACTGAATCAGCACAGCAGTGTAGCAGACCTGCACACAGCTTCTAGTAAGACTACAGCCAAATGGCACCTTTTATCCATGTAGCAGTTTTTCCTTCACATATTCAGTGTAATGTTTTTTTTAAGTACTGGGCTACCTTAAAGATAGCAGCCTAGTTAAAGTAACATATAAAAAAAATGTATAAAATGTATAAAAATCAAGCAGTTTTCCTAGTAAGATTTGGCACCTGATAGCCGCTCTGAGCAGCACTTTCCCTCTGTGGCAGACTAGCTGCATCCCTGGGTTCCACATAAAAATTAGCACAGCTTATTGTATTAATCAGTTTTCTGCAGGTCATGTCTCCTTCCACACCTTTTCAATTGTCACACAGGAAAACATATGGCTCTTACTCATTATTGCTTTCTGTTTTGCAAATTCATGTATGGATCCTATTGCCACCCCACTTGCAAGCTGTTGTTTATTAAAGCAGTGAGACCCAGGTGTTTCTTCCCCCTTTATGCCAGCGTAGGCAAATGAACTGTACAGAGATGGAGTCCATCTCATGCTTCACTGCATTCTTGCCCACAAGCTCCTTGGATTTTGTGTAACCTCCATGTACGAGTACAACAAGCTAGCTCACTAGAGGAAAAACCCCCCTTCTCATGAGTTCCACAAGGTAATTAAATCTGGGGAGATGAACATTAAAAAACCCCTGTGGTTCTGCATCTCTGTAATTTAGTGACTGTCAGACAGAGAAAGGAGTCAATGACTCCATGTCTTCTCAAGATACTCTACCTCCAGAAAGGACTGGAAAAGGAGGACTAACCAAAGGAAAGCCAGATACCTTCTACAGGAACACCAGGCAGAAGCACCCATGTTGCTCTGTCATCTCAGCTCTTTGCAGATCATT
>VWZY01002119.1:243446-299324 GCA_013399075.1 Chloroceryle aenea | reverse complement strand
GAGTCTATGATTCTATGACTCTAAACATGTGGCAGTTATTTAAATGTGATGGTTTCTGAATTTCTGAGGCCACCAAGCATTAGGTTTATATAACAATGAAAGTATACATCAGAAATTTTGCATGCATATGAAAGTTCTTCATGATGTTGCGTATGGTGATGGAGGGAAGAGGAGGGGTACTGTGAAAGCAATCTCTCTCAGACCATCCATATGAGAACAGCCATTGGAATGGGTGCTGGTAGTGCAGGGGAGGCAACAGTGAGACTGGCCTGCTAGCTGCAGGGCTCACAGAAGGAATTTGACTTTGCAGATGGTGGTCTTGGCCATTATCCATCTCTCTGGAGTCCCTTGAGGGCTCAAGTGGAACGGCTGTGGAGACACAGCCTCACTGTGCTATATGTGGGCACCAGTGCAAGCTGGCAGCCTGGGGAAGGAACAGGCAGAGCTGTGGCACCACACCAGCAATGCCTGGCAGTGCTTCAGGAAGCAGCAAGGAAGCAGGCAAAAGCCTCTGGAGAGTCTCCCCACCCAGTGTTCCTATAGTGCAGTGGTCCTGCTGTGAGCCATAGGGGTATGGGGTATCCTGATCCTGGGTCAATGGCCTGTCACACCCNCAATGGCCTGTCACACCCTGCAGGCAACTTCTGTAGCCACAAGCAGTACCACACAGCTAAAGTTTAGCTGTTCTTACTCCCCTTTTCTAGATGCTTAGTGCTATAGCTGTTCTGCCACTGTGGTCCCACTCAGCCTTAATGCTGTTTGCACAGTACCCTGCATTTTACTGGAGCATCTGTGCCTCTTTATGCCCCTGTCTGTGCTTGCTGCTGGCTCCCCTGCAGCTAGCCTTTCTTCTTTCTCCTCAAAGCACACCCCCATCTCCTGCCACCACCAGCCCCTAAGTGAATCTACTGAAGCCAAGTTCTGCTTGTTTGGAGGGTACTCCTGTCCCATGATGACTATAGGAGCAGTGTCTCCTCCTCTGTGCCTCATGTCTCAGAAATGTCTTCCTCCTCCTCAAAACCAGGTTGTTGGTTTTTTTTCTCCAAAAGTCTTCCTTTAGTCTCTTTGCTACTACTTATTCACTTATTCTGTGTTTGGAGAAGGAGGCAGCAGAGGAATGCAACTACATATGAAAGTCAGTGAAGCATTATGAACTAGACCTAAAGCATACAAGAAATGTCTTTTTTACTTTCCATGATTTCATGGAAACTCCACTAAATTTTTTTAGGAAGTATTTAGTACTGCACATTTTTGCATTTTAGATTGGTAGAAATACTTTTAGCACTACTTAGAAAAGAAAAAAGAATCGGTCTCTGTGGAAAACATCTTTCTCTGCCTTGTTCCTCCTACCATAAAATAGTCGCTCTTGTTATGCTTCAGATTCCACATATCAATTCCCCTCCATCACTCTTCAGAAAGAATAAAGGACTCCAAATGTTATATTTTAAAATTAAAAACTCTTCTTGAGCACAGGAAAAGTTGCCATTCTGTTTTTTGCTATATGGGACTGTAGTTAAATGTGACTGCTAATATGTATTTCCTGTGTTGTTGTGCAAAACTTCAGCAGAAAAATTTTGCTCTTCTTTTTGACAATTTTCAAGTCTGCTCTAGCATCCAAATTGATGAAAAAAACTGATTTGATTCAAATAAGATTGAGTTGAGTATTAATATTATTAACACCATAGGTGGTTTCATCTCTTCAGAGACAAAAGGGGTTTTCATTTACCTTAGCATCAGTCCAGTCTACTGAAGAAAGATTTAAAAAAAAAAAAAAAAATCTTTCTGCTTCTCTGTTCTGTGTCTTGTGGCCCAGACTACAGGGAAGCACGAAATGCCTTCACCTATTCCAGACTTGTCAGTGACTGACCTTTTCCTGTGTAGACTCCCACAGATTCTGGTTCTTACTGCAAAGGTGCCTTGTTAGAAGTTGTGCACATAAGGCACTGTATATATCAGCAGCATGTACATCAGCAGACACATCTGACCATTAACTTGATAAAACCCTCCAAAAGAACAATGCATAACGTCTGAATAAAACTGTGCTATGATAGAGCAGCTCCAGCAAGTGATGGCTGTCTTTTGGCCTTGTATCTCTGTGTGCTTGGATACATCACCAGCTCTGGCTGCTGAAGTGAGTAGTGATAGAAGATTTATTTTGAGACAGTACATTACCTTGAATAACATCACTGACCTGGGTACAAGTGACAAATGAATAATGGAAATATTTCTTCTGCCAATAGTTTGTATATTTGTCTATTGCTTGTGTATCTAGGGCATGAATTTACATAGAGTATGAATAGGTGTTATTTACTACAGGTTGTTTTGCAGATGAATACATTTTTATACTTCTGTATTTCTCCTAAACCGGAAAGCAAGCAAGCAAGCAGTCTTTCATTTGTTTTTCAAACTGATGACTGCAAAGTGGCAAAGCTGATCAATCCTATAACTACACAGTAAATTTTCCTTTGAGTTTAGAATATAAAATCCTTACACAAATGGTTTGCCCCTTTTCCATGCAAGACAGCAGCTAACCTGGACACAAGAAGGAAGCAACTTCTTTTTCAGAGAGGTTGCATTTACAGTTTTGTGCTGGCAAACTTTTGTATAGATCCTTTATCACCCAGCCTATGCACTGAATGAAGATAAAAAGATAAATAACTGTTTAATTAAAGACCAGACATAGATATTCTGGGGTACTGGAGGAGCTTAACTCACACCACCACTTCTCACCTGTCTGTGCAGTATCTGCACTGTCTGCCACAGGAACTGGTTGTGTCTGCATAAGGGAGTCTGGGCCTACAGCCATTCCTGAGGCCTGGATCATAAGGTGAAGGCAGGAGGGAAAAGATTAAGACAAACTGAACCTTGGCTTATTTCCCATCTCCTTCTGAAAAGATTTATGCCCTGGAGGAAAGAAGGGACAAGTGGTGCTTACTTGAGGGGATAGACTTTGGCCAGGCCAAAGAACAGGTTTGGGAAGCCCCTGTGCACCCATACCCCATCCTGGGCAGTCTGTACAAGAACTGCCTGCATTTCAGTCCCTGATAATTGAGACAGACAGAGACGGGATCTTTTAGAAATGAGTCTGACATACCACATTCCCTCAACGATTGCCAGTGCCAAGTCACATTGACTTCTGTTTCCCTCCCAGTCTGGACCTTATCCCAAGGTTATCTTGGGCTGGAATGGACTTTTCCTAGCCTGAATATATGATCTCTGTTCATGTTTGTTTGTGAATGACTCCTTCTTTGATTATAGCTGTCCTTTTGGAAGGATGATATCATTATTTTCTTTGAAAATTATTGGCTAAAAAAACATCACACTGTTTGGGCTCCTGCATTTATTGCTAGCTATTGATTTGTGTTGTATGTCCCTTGATGACTTCACCTCTGACTTCCAAACCTGCAACACTGCCTTTCTCCTTCCTTCCCCTTTACCACTGGCTTCTAGTTTCTGGACTATTTCAATCACACTCTCTTGCTTTCCCAAAGTCCATCACCAGGTCCCATCATTTTCAGTCCCCCAGTCAAACCCCAAAACAGACCCGAAGCAGCTCCAGAGGAAAGAGGATGCAGGTGTCCCCACAGGGATGGAGTAGGCAGGTGGCTCTCTCTGAGCAGAAATCTTACCCTGCACAGCCAGGCAATGCTACAGTCTGGTGAGGAGAAGCTACATGAAAATTTATGTTAAAATCTCATCATTACCAAGGCTGCAGCACACAAGTCTTGACTCCTCTCAAAATCTTTTATTACACATTTCTTGATTACTGAGAGACTTTGCTAGGCCAGGGGATCATAAGATGTCTGCTTTACTTGCCCAGATCTGCAGAGCTTTGCAAGCTGCTGTGCAGCTGTATTGTGTCAATCACATCCCTTGGATTTTTTTTTCTGTATGAATTTTGATTACACATAAAACAGCACACTATTTGAAAGAAAAACATTGATGAAAAAAAGAAATCAGAGCATCAGTGGAGCTGAGTGTACTGCACATTGATTTCGAAATCAAATGTTGTAAGACAGCTGATTTGTGCAAGTCTCATACTCCAATTAGACTTCCAGTTCCAGCAAGCACTGTCAGCTGAAAAATGTGTTAACAGTTCAGCAAATGCTGAATCACAGTGGACACCTTATAACTAACCTATCTCATTCCAACACACAGAAATTGGCTGCTGTCATTTTTCCCGTAGTGATGAATGAAATAATATACTAACATCAAAACACAACTGTAAGAAAGTCCAGCTGAGAAGAACACAATCTTAGTAAGTGTGAGGCTTGAGGAGGGATTTATAAAACTGCCACAGCAAATTCATTCATGATCTTCATTCAATCATTGTGCACAGAGAAAATCATGTCACCGAGGACAGCAATGCCTTAGCCTCCATAGCCATGCCTGGTGACAGAGTAACTTAGTCTGCAGGCCAGTGCTATATATTAGTCCCCAGGCATCTTTATATTTGAACTGTAGATCTGTGTTCCCTTTTTAACAGCAAAGAAGAGGGACAATATCTGAAAATGAACGATGCTGTGTGTATTTTAATCTGCCCGGCACCAAAACTCTCAGCTTAACTGTCAATGTTAAACAAAAGAGTATACTTGCTGCATAAATGAGCTCTATTAGTAGTGTCATCCAGAGCAAAGGACTGATGTTTCATATCTGTCTTAGGCCTTTGACACAGTAATTGTTGTAGGATTTCCATTTGCTGAGAAATAAGGCACAGAGCAGCTAACTACCAGGAACTTGTATGAACTGAAGCAAATTTCCTCTCCCAAGCTTGCACTGCTAAGAAGAGCAGAGTTCATGTTCAGACCATCTTCCTTAGGTCTTTAATCTAAACTCTAACCCCACTTAATATAATACAGGAAAGTTAATGTTTGATGTCTCTGCTTGCCCTGTGTAAAAGATGAGTCAAAGTGCTTTCCTTCCTGTGAAGAGACTTCTGCTGTCATGAGAGTCCTGTTATGCCATGGATGACCTGGCCCATTTCCATCCCTGGCGAAGACGACATGGCTGCACCATCTGCCCAAGAGGGGCTGGCTCACTAGGGCATGGAGTGGCCAGCAGTTGCTGTAGCCCAGCTACTTGCATCCCTGTCCTCACAGGTCACTACATCATGTAAACTCAGTCAACGCCCAAACAACGTTTTAAAACAAATCAATCTTTGGCCTTTCCATTTTTGTAACTCCACCACAGAGTTTCACTGCTTGGATTTCATAAAAACCTTCTCCTTTCCCAGCCAAATATACTTCTGACTGGGCAAGACTCGTGTGGTTTCCCTGCCCATTGCTTCCTCTTAACCTGCTAGATGGAGAACACTGGGCTAGGGGAATCTTACTTTGTGCATAATGTTGGGGATTGCTGTGAGAGAGCTGATAACAGTGCCGTGATGCCCTGCAACAGGACTGCTCACAGACCACTGGAAAAGGGATCCTGCTGCTTTGCCAGAACTCAGTTGGTCTGGAGGAACTGCTACCTCCTAGGCATTCCCTTCCCAGCCTGGTCATAAAGTCCTGTGGTACAGAAGGGTAAGTAGCATGGACACCCTGGGGGCTGGGACATCCTGCGACACCTTTTGGAAAGGACAAGAGAAAACCCTTTGCACCCTTCTCTTCTTTACACATTCATTGAAGATCTGCCTATAAAGTTGCAGATCTGTGTATCTGTTAACACATCTGTAGCAAAGAAAATGATACATTAAATTTGCAATAAACTGAGAAAACAACAGAGGATCTGCAGCTGCAAGGAGTCTGGAACAAAACTTGAAGCTATCCTCTGTGCAAACAGTAAAACAACGGGCAGGATCTTGATCCCCTCTCCTGTTTTACCCAGGGCTGCTGCTGGGAAGCTTGGTTATGCTGCTGCCACCAGCTTACATCAAGGTAACAGAGATCTGCATGAGATCCAGAGAGTTTTTAAAGGTTTAAAAAAGGACACAGCTTGCCCAAAATCTAAATTAAAAATCTGTTTCCAAAGTTTTCACATCCCTTGGATTCACTGCTTGGATTTCATATGCTTCACTACTTCACAGCTTCACTAGTGCGGGCTGGAAAGCTGGGCTCACAGCTGTGCACAACTTCCCACAGCCAGGGCTGGAATATTTTAACTGGGCAAGCGTCAGGAAAACTAAAGGGCCAGAAACCCATTAAGAAAGAGGAAGGCTTGAGGATTCTGGGAGGGTGTGGGTATTTGCTTTCACAGAAGAAAAGCCAACCTGGCCCTGTTGTCAATCGAGAGAAGCCTCTTGAGAAAACATCCCTACGCTAGCAGACACAGTAGCATCATTTTACTTGCTTCAGGGTTGTCCCCTTCAAAACATATATAAATAAAGTGGATTATGTATAATGCATGCTTAAGTACTTATACACTTAGTTCCTAAGTACTTATACATTTAGTTTTTAGCTTGCTCCATCACAGTTTTATGCCCATAGCTGATCTCACTGTCAGTACCAATTAAGTTTTGCCTGCTTCACAGAGCAGTGAATTTGGCCTCTTTATTGCTCCTGTTCTCTCCCAGATGCCACCTTTGAGCAGACTCTTTCGGGCAAATATTTCAGGCTTCAGTATCATACCAGATTACTTCAGCTAGAGGAAGTAACTGAAAGCAATGTTATGATAATGGAGCAATGTACACAGAGGGACCAAATTCTGAGCAACTGGTTTTGGTTTGCTTTTAGCTCTGAAGTCAACTGCTGCATTTCAGACTTAGCAAAGGTGATATGTACTAGAAACCCTGTCTAATTTTTTCCAGCCATGCCATTTAGTCTAATAAAAGACAGCATGTGGGGGAAAGTCTCAGGGTTACAGGCAGTAGTGGGTCAATCAGCTCCCACTGCTCCTAAATGCCGTGGAAGGGTGACTCTCAGAAAAAAAGCTCAAGGAAAGACATGAGCACAGAACAGAGGTGTTTATTTGTGAAGGAAAGCAGCTCTAAATAAACGCTTTATCTTACCCATTTCCTTGTACTACCATGGTTATAGAAAGCCTCTCACTGATATATTTCAGTCATGTCATCCACTTGACATTACTCTGGTGAAAAAGAAAGCAAGGACTCACAGCTGTGGGGCGTGCAATTAGGAAGAGCTGCCTGTGTATCAGTGGAAATTTCCAAGGGCAATACACTAGGTGCTTCCTCTTTTCTTTCATAACAAACATATCTCCGTCGGCTTCCATGCACTAAGATATGTGTGAAAATCAAACCAGTCAGGTTTGATTTCTTGTATGCTTTTCTTTTAATATTGTCAATAAAGCAAAAAAGAATCACAGAAAATCTTCAACAGGACATAAACAATCTTTATAACATATGAGAACAGGTCTTTAAAAGTGCAGAACTGATACAATTAATCTTCTTGTATAAGAAGAATCCTTGAAAAGCAGTAAAAGTCTGTAAAATGAGCACTAGTGTTGAAAAGTAGATCAGCTGAAAACCTGTGATGTTTTTCCTGAACAATTTCAGCCATGTCAGTCCAAACAGGCACAGCCATGCACATGCACACACACAAATCTAAATGCTTTCTTAAAGCAATATTTTTACTTCTGAGTATTTTTCAGCTGAAATATTCTGGACTGCTCCACCAAAAACTCTTTTTTAATCAAAGGAAATTGCAGAGATCCTTGACAGTATGAAAAGTGTTTGCAACAATCCTTTATTATTAACTCCTGATGGTGCATCTGTTTCATCCTATTCAATAAAGCCTTTTATAGATTTTGATTCTTTCCTTTCTTGTAGCAAGCTAACACTTCTTGCTGTAGACTCTGGACTTGCACCCTTTTGTTTCCTTGTCTTTCCATGTGCCTTCCATCCAGGGTTTGCTCTTGTTTCCTGCTGCTTTGGTGAAAATCATATGATCTGGTCTTAACTTTGCCTTGACATTGTGATGTTAGAAATGTCTCTAGTATTTCACTTCATACAACAGCTCACTTTCATAAAACCTGTGCAGATCAGTGGGTTCTTTAGCAGTCACATCTCATACTTCAGAAATCTAACTGCCTTCCACCTCTTTAACAAAACACTTCTTCTCAGACAGCCACCACTTGACACCGGCTACTTCTTTTGCTGTTTTCACATTATTATCTTTTCATTAGCTTGAAGAACTCATGAGGAGAGGTACCATTAAAATAATTCATACTAGTTGTGTAACACATTTGAAGGCCTCTATGCTACCACTGTACCCCATAAATACTGTCCTTGAGATAGACTGTAGCTATCTTACCATCCTATACCCCTGCACGTGTGGGAAAACTCAGACTTCAACAGCAAAAGGTCCAGAATATGCACAGGGTGTTTTTTCAAGTGATTTTGGTGAAAAACTCCATGTTTAAAAGAAACTTTAACCCCATCCCTTGAACATTTAAGAGGTCTGTACTTACAAGTGGATCTTTCTCCAGGGAGTCAAACTCCGTGCAGAAAATACACATGAACTCTCTCTCCGTTTTCTGCTTCACATTAAAGGTCATGCATCTACTAATTACTCTGAAAAAAAAAACAAACATGGGCCGTATTGTACATGGCCACACTGTTTGTGCAAGGGCAGATCTTGCTGATACAGAACGCTTCCCACTCAGCCAAGCCCTCTTCAATATTGTGAGACAGTCATTCAAACATGGCAGAGCTGTCTAAGCCTCATCCCTAAACACAGGTATTCATCCTCAACTACCTTACTGTGCCATCTGGGTTGCAACTAATTCTGGGGACTTGGCTAGGTTTCTCAGCCAGACCAGGTGTAGTTCCCCTTCACCCATCTGGGCTACTGTCCAGACATCCCATGCAGGTTTTTGGCATAGACGTAGGCATGCTGAGTTCTTAACTTTCAGCATAACCATGAATCATCACTGTAATTGAAGGCACCATTCCTACTGCAAGCTGCAGTAAAGGCCTTTGCCACCAGAAGGGAGATGAGCTCATATTTACTCAGTTCACAGACAGCTACATCACTTGAATGATGCTCAGTATCTCCACTGAAGAAGGTTATGTGCAAATCAAAAGAGCCATTTACAAAGCACTTGCAAAACAGTTCCAAGAGGTTGTTATAAATCTTATGTCTCTTGCCTAGACAGAGCTGTGCTGAAGATGAATCAGCCCAGTTTGATAGAAATGGCTGTCAAAATCACAGCCAAACTGGCTGTTAAAAACCACTTTTGGCAAACTCCATTCCCTGCAACTGAACTCCAGTCTCCCAGAGGCAGTGCTGTTACTCTTTGCTAGGAAAATTGCTTATTCCTAGCCCACCACTGAATCTCTGGCCTGGAGGTCTTTAGGCTGACTGCACTAAGGGAGTGGGAGATCATGTCATCAGGTCACTGCACCACAGCCACACTCCTGCTCCCACCCTAGCCCCTCCGGGTGACCCTAGTCCCAGAAAGAGCTGTTCTTCTTCTGAAAGTGAAGGCACTGTGAAAAAAAATGACCATATCTGTAGATTGTAAAGAACAGGTACTTTCCAGTGTTACTAATGCTGACATCAAGTAATGGGTCACCTTATAAACTCTTCTCTTTGGTCTTTTTTTTGTCTTTGTTTGTGTTTTACCCCCTGAACCCTGTTTTACCTCAAAAATTGTTCCCCAGTAATTCTTCCAGGGAGTCATCAGTGTGATCCACCCGTGACCTTCCATAGGTAAGGAATAAGTCTCAAATACAGTCAATGACTGTTTCATTTTGAGTCCAGTCATTCATGGTCTTAGTTCCTCCTTGGTTCCCTTCATTCCTTCCTCACCACTCAAGTACAAGGTTGAAATAAAATTGGTTTGCCTGTTTACTACACAGATGAGCTGCAAACGACAGTGAATTAGACTTTGGGGAAGATGGAGGTCACAGACCCACAGGATGTACTATCACCAGGGGAGACCACGTGTGGGCCAAGCAGCTCTGACAATGTAATAAAGGCTGAGACTGTCAAGCAAAGTAATTGTCTGTGCTGGGA
This sequence comes from Chloroceryle aenea, assembly GCA_013399075.1. Lineage (NCBI taxonomy): Eukaryota > Metazoa > Chordata > Aves > Coraciiformes > Cerylidae > Chloroceryle > Chloroceryle aenea. Next base: position 289,410 of record VWZY01002119.1, on the reverse strand, counting down.
ACTGTGCAGACAGTGATGAAAATCTGCAAACTTTGTGTTATGCATACCTCTAGGAGCACTCCTCTCTTTCTGCAGCACTAGAAGCCTACCCTCCATGTCCATCCAGAAGGGGACCAAGGGTGGGATGTTTCTGATATTGCAATCTCAGACCCACACGTCACCCACATTTGATATTTGTTGTGGCTGCTCTGAGAACACATCCATTTTTCAAGCACTTTCCATTCAGGCAGCTTTCTGAAAATTAAAATGTCTACATGGAGGTTTCAGCTTACCCTAGAAAACTCCCCTCGCACAGAGAGGCTGCAGTTGTGTGTCTGTGTCCGTCTGTCTGTGCCTCCTCTGTGTAAACGTGTCCCTCTATCTCTGACCCCCAGGTTTAGCTGCAGCAGCACCCAGCAATCTTTGCTGTGCAGTTTCACAAACAAGCAACGCTGAAGTATTCCTGTGGGCAGCTGATGAACTTGGGGGTGTTGCACAGTAAAAATGTTTGTGTTTTATGAAGAGCACAAAGAAGCTTTAAGGAATATCCTCCCAGGAATTTTTGCTGATGCAGTTTGTTTTGTTGCTTCCTAATTGGAAGGAGGCCTTGTTATCAGCATTTGTGCCCAATTGCACAGATTGTTTACCTGCTGTGAGGGAGCCACAGCTCTCTGTATTTTAGTCAGAGCTGCTAATACCATTATTTTCTGAGGACACAGCCAACAAAAATATCAAAGCTGCCTGAGGTTAACAAGGTGGCACCTCCCCTCAGCTTTGGCCTCCAGCTATAAGAAGCTTTGTGGTTACTCAGGGAAAATCTCCCAGTTCTTGAGAGTTTAAATTTTACTTTAAGTGGATATAAAGGAGAACAGATTTATTCTACTAAGGGTTATTTCAAGAGTGATGACAGTTTCAAGAGTAGGGCCCTGGTTTTGCTTCCCAAGCCCTTCTAAGAACCTCTGCTTAAACTCCAGGTGACTTTGTCTGGAAAGCAGCTCTGAAAGGCTTGGGAAGCACTAGCCAGTACACACCAGAAGCAATAATAAGGACCAACAAGAACTGGATTCTATTTCTAGACATTCCCCAATATCTTCAGCAAGCAGGGTCCAGTGAGGCCAGGAGCCCTCTGACCTGCAGTTGACTGGAACATGTTCAAAGAAAAGAAGTCTTGGAGGATGGGTGGATATCAGACCACTAGGCAACAAGGAACAAGAGTCAGTGATTCGCTGCATTTCCTTGGAACCACTCAGCTTTATTATGAATGGTCCATTATAAGGAAAGAAAGAAGTTTTTTCTGATATAGAAAGACAGAGATGAAGGAAGCTGATACTCTCAGCAATTGAAACTATGAGACAAACTGGAACCTTTTGTTTAAAGAGTATCCTCTCAAAAACTTTTGTTTCTTTTAACACAAATGCAATCATCGGTCTGGCTTTTAATGCACCATTCTTGTTAATAGTTCCCCCAAAACACTCAGGAACATGCTTATATTTAACATATTCAACACTTATACATAAAATGGGAAATGTAAGTTTACTCACCCATGACATCACACTTGCAGAGTGAAGGTTTGAGGGTTTTTTTTCCATTTATCAGGCTGATCACAGTCTGGTTAATTGGGTACATGTGTGTTGTCCACAGCTGTGATGGCAGAGCCCCAGAATGGGATGTGAAACAGGGAAGTGGCTGGAATTCACTGAAGACCAACCACCTACTCACATGCTTCTGTCTGAAACAGGTGGATCTGGAGGGAGTTATTTTGAGCTTAAGTTAATGCTGACCTCAGCTGAAATCATTTGCCTTCTTGCTTTTCCTCTGATACAGAGTCAAGAGGGAGTTCTCTGACTGCTGCGTGTGATTGTACACATCTGTCAACAGAATTGGAGATCCAAATGCAAAATGTAGCACTCAGGAACACTGTGTGGGTTTCTGACACTCCCTGAAGGATGCAAGGACGATAAACCAGTGAATGGATTACAACAAGGCATAAATAGAGCATTTTGATCTGTGACAGATGTATTCCTGCTCCAGCACGTTATTTAAAGGAAAACAGTCTCTATTTCAGATCAATTCTCTGAACTTCAGATAAGAAAATGAGTCTTAAACATTTTTCTATGCATATAACTGTCTCCTTTGGAAGTGGTTTAGCAATGTTGTTTTGAAGGAGGGTGCCCACTGTCTCTCACAGAGCACCCCTTCCCCATGAGCAAAAGACCAGGGAAGGGACCCCAGGCTGTCTCATAGGTTGCTGCCCCAAGCAGGGAAAGGCTTGCTCTGCTGCCCTGGCCTGCCATTTGAAGCCTGCAGCACCACAAGCCAGCCAGGCTGTAAGAGAGTTATGAGGAATAATGTCCCAAAGCCAAGAAGCAGGTGTGAGACATGTTTCCCACTTTGCATAGACATATGCTACAAAATGTTGCAACCTTTCCTGCATAACATCTTAAATGTGTAGTCATTAGGCAGGACAGAATGGAGGGTGTACATATGGGAAATGTCTCTTGTTTGGAGACAGGGGTATATACTTTCCCTTTGTTGCTGGCACGTGCAAGGAAATACTGATGCACCACCTCCAGATTGCTGATTGCAATCTGATAAGGAGACAATCTTAAAGAAGGCAGGAATTTTCTCAGGTTTTAGACTAGAAACACTTTTTACAGGATTATTCCCAGAAGCAGTACAGCTGCATTCTGGATGACTGCATCTGGGTTTCAGTGCACCAGTAAGTCCTGCTGGGGAAATAAATTGAAAGATGAAGACTGGGAGTTAAGGCTCTGCTAAATTCAGGTAACCTGGGCATATGACATTGAACCAGCTCACTCCTTTGGACAATCTCTAACACACTCACAGCTCTTGAATAGTTCAGGGAAATGTGCATGTCGAATAACTGGAAAAAGGGGTGTATCTGAGTAGAATATTCATATGAATAAATGGATAGGTTCCAACCTCTTTGAAGCGCTAGGCTATCTTAGATTTCCCTAGACATAGATCCTGATGAACCTCAGTGGAATTTAAGACATTCTAGACTCTATCCATCCGAGAGCCTAATGTAGACACTGTCTTGCCATGGGAAACAAACCCACAGAGCTGCTTGTGGCTGGGGTTTAAGGAACTGTTGTGTAGTATTATCAGGCAAAAACTAGTAGAATTCAGGCAGGACAAAATAATTCTGTCTCTGAAAGACTGATTAAAAGAACCATATTGGTGAAGGGCTCATTATCTGCAGATTTTTTGAAAGATCCATGCATTAAGGAGATTAAGAGTGATGTGTCTACTAACACTGAGATGAAATTGGGAAGTTTAAAATTTTGTCTGAATTTAAAAGAATCAAAACAAAACAAAACCCACAAGTCCAGGCAATGTGGTCAGGAAGTAACTTCTCGTGGGCAGAGGGAAAGTTTGTTTTCTTGAGACATTAAGAAACTAGCCAAAAAGTAGGAAATGTGTTGCAGAGGATGGACATAATTTGTCACAGAAATGAATCAGATGAACTGCATGGCACAACAGCCATTTTTTCCTCTCTGTACATCTTCAGCTACTGAGACATATACTGGCATAACAATCCAGTGATTTTGTAGACTTGCTCTTTTGACACTGACACATATATATATCTCACCAAATTCCTCTCTTTCTCTGAGCCACTGTAGCTTAGATTTTTATACAGATCTCACCATACACTGCAGTTCTTTTCCCAGCTGGGGAGATGATCAGTGACTTCCTAGGTCAAATAAATTCAGCCTGGTCCAACAGCAAAAATAACACACTGACGCAAATCCTTGTGCATTTATTCAGCTGCCACTGAGACCATGCTCAGGCTCGGTCCCATTGCTTGTACCACCCTTTCTGGATGCTCTGTGTGCATGAAGGGACAGAGGTGCAGGCACTGGAGACACGCTGCCTCCAGATGTCATGTTTCTTCCCCTGCTTTCTTAGCCTTTCTCCTCCACTTCTCACACCCTGGACAAGTGAAGTCTTGGGCTTTCACTCAGTGGTGCCTAGAGGAGCAGAGAAGATATTGCCAAGACATTACATGGTTCCTCTACTCTCCAAGGGATCCAATGGAGACAGAAGTGCACCATTCCTTCCCTGTGCTCCAGAGGAAGGACCACTCACAAAATATTTTTTTCTCACATCTATTTATTGAAGATTAGATGATTTGTGCAGCATGAGCTGTAATTATGCATTTGCAAGGTGGTGTTAGATATTATCTAAAGTGAAGCTTTGACACCCAGCACAAGTTTGAAATTTCCACAATGATTTAGGTAAACCCTGACATACTTGTCAACTGTGCAAGCTACTTCCAAGAGTTCATCTTCAGCAAGTAACACCCCAGTGGCTTGTGAGTCAAGGAATTTTCTGGACAAGTTTCAAAGGCAGCTCCCAAGCACACAGTAAAGGAAGATGTGGAACACATGCTGGTCCTGGAGAACAATCTCTTGTGTCCCCTGCCACTCATCCAGAGTAAAGTGCTCACAGGTATCACAAGTAGTTGGGGGTTGGAAGGGACCTTGGAGATCTTGGAGTCCAACCCCCCTGCCAGAGCAGGACCATATAATCTACCACAGGTCACACAGGAACGCATCCAGGCGGGTTTTGAAAGTCTCCAGAGAAGGAAACTCCACAACCTCTCTGGGGAGCCCATTCCAGTGCTCTGTGACCCTTACAGTAAAGCAGTTCCTCCTCATGTTAACATGGACAGATACTCCGGTGTTCTGTCCTTAGAAAGCCAGGCTGTACCTTATTTTCTCCACTGTGAATGTCAATTCACAGAACTCATCCTCTAACTCTCTGTTTTTTATAGTACTGGTGCATCTTTCCAGTCCCTGCCAGGAAGGAGAAGCTCACTGGACTTGCCACAATTTGTTAATGGCACAAAGGGTTGATTTGTTCCAAGCATGAGGGCATATTCAGTACAGCCAAACTGCAAAATTCTTCTGCTTCTCCCATGACCTGTCATCACCTGTCTTCTGGCCAAGAAGTGGTTTGGAAAAATCAGTGGGTAAACAGCATGTGGAGCAGATTATATCTGAAAAGAGGATAGATCTGAAGTAGTGCTGCATGCCTTGCTGGATCTTGTGCAGGGATCTTCTTGATGATCACTGCAGGCAGTTGCTGGACAAGGACTTTTATTTGGTTGATATTACCCTGTTCTTTTTGATTTTATCTCCTAGCTGCCATTGCTAGTAAGCAAGTGAAATTTTAGCATGCATGGCATGAAATCGGGTTTTGCAGGGGAGATAAAAATTCACCTCTCAGAAGGAAAACTCCAATTCCTTTAGTTTGTTTTCTGTTTGTTGTCATGTGGTTACACATCATAATGTGTATATGTTACATGGTTAAATGTAACACAGTAGGGATCAAACCATTTTCAATTGTATGGGTGGAAATACTGTGACTTACACTTATNCTCATAAGGCATGTGTTCCAGTCCCTTCATCATCCTTGTACAATATATATATTTAAGTAAATTATCTACTCGTATTACAAATGGTGCAAACAAGCACAAGAAGAAAACCTCTTTTCCTCTGACTGGTGATGCTTCTTTCTTCTATTTTATGAATGTTTAGTGGGCTTTTTTTAGCTTGGACAGTAAAGAGAGTGGTTTTCTTTCCTGTTTTTTGTTATTGTGTTTTTTGGTTTTGTTTTGGTTTGATTTTTTTAGTTCCTGTATGCCACAAAAAAGAGCTGGCTTTTATTTCAAACAATGTAGAAGAACATTTCAGTTAGGAATTATAGCAATAGAATTTTAACTGACACAGTTTTGTTAAATGTTATACATTAAGACCACAGCCTAGTCTGTAAAATCTGCTTTAGAAACCACTTAAACTATTCAAACAGCTCAGCAGTGGCAGTACAATGGGAAAGAGGAAAAGAACAAAACCAATTATGTCTGATTTCCCTTGCCCCTCTGTGCAGGGAATAGCAGTCATAAAGTTTCCCATCATGACCCCAGTATCAGGTCACACTTCCTTCCCCTCTCCTGGTGCAGCCCTCCAGGGAAGGGGTCCTGCCTTCCTCCCTGTGCTCAGCCCCACTGCAGGGACCACTGCTGACGCTGCAGGTTGTCAGGGATGAAGTGGCCAGGCCAGATGGGAAGAATGGGATGGAGGACCTGAGTAGGCCTAGGTGGGTGGCTTCAAGGGAAGCACCAAGCTCCATGCAGCATGTGTCACCCAGGAGGACAAGGCTCGTGGGCAGCTGATGTAACCCTGGCCCTTCAGCCAAAGGGCTGTGTGTGAGGCTCAAGGGAAGCACACCTGGTGGAGGAAGAAGGATGAGGCAGGGGGCAAGGATTTGTCTCCACCACAGTGCAGGCGCTGCACCTACTTCTCATTTCCTACATGGATGTTTGGGGCCAAATCCCAAATGGTGGTAGGTTGTTTTTTTCTGCTGATCTGGGACAGGAGCTTGTCCCTCTGTACTTATCTACCAGTTCCTCCCTCTGTGCACTTGCACTGTTCTCACTGTGTGCTCATTCATAAGGCAAGTCAATTAAGTTGCTCAGGAAAGGTGAAGATGCTCAGCTAAGATGAAGTGCTGGTATTTCTCAAGATTCAGCTTCAGCTTCTTCCTTGCCCAGTTAGGATCACAGTGGGATAGTGACTTGCTCAGCCACGCTCAGTGGTATGTCTGCAATTGTTCCTTAACCTCCCTCTACCTCCAGGACCAGACAACCAACTAATATTGGATCCCTGGGGAGAACTTGCACTGTGCAGCTTTGTCCTTTTAACCTTTTAATGCTCTTCCAGTTTAAGCTGTTTGTGGCAAGACCCAGACTTAAATTGCTAAACGCAGATGTCACAAATTGCTTTTCAATATGCCCTAGTGATTCCTGGAGCTGCTGACAAGACATGAAAGGGTGAGTTTTAAAAGAAGGTTTTAGTTTGGACAATCTTTAAACTGGTTTCTCCTGGTTCAGCATCTGGTCCCACATGAGTGATGAACCGGCCAGTTCAAAGGGAAAACCAAAGTGCTTTCCCAAAGAATGGGCTCAGGGCCTGTAAAATTCTTTGCCAAAAGATGAAAGGGAATGTTATAAAGAAACAGGGAATTCTGAAGAAGGTGAGAAGCCTCCTTCCTTCCACGGCAATTTTCAAAGGAAGATGAAGAGGAAATGCAGAGCATGGCAGTTTGTAATTGCCTTCCGTGGGTTTACTCCTTAGCTGTTCATGGAGAGGACTGCTAGATATGGGGACTTGGGAAAGATGGATGCTCACTCCGGTTGTTTTTGACAATTCCTGTCTCCTGAGGGACCTTCAGTGGCTCAGCCAGGAGAGAGACAGCCTTCAGAACACCACCTGGAAAAGACACTGCTCCTGCAGCACTACCCTCACCAAAACCAGCAAACCAAAAATACGTTTGTGATAAAAATGTGCCTCTTTGGTCCTCACCACTAGAGTGGCAGAGAACTGAATGGAAAAATCCTCCCTCTAGCACTGCAACACATTCCTCACAAGCCCACAAAAGTTCTCCAAATCCTCTGGGCTTTAACACAATGAAGACATGTGCCAAAAATGCTTGGGGACAATTACATCTTTATTTGTTTATTATCTTCTTTATAAGCGTGTACATGTGCGTGTTAATGTGTGTGACTGGATGTTCAGGTTCTATTCCTCTTTTAAGTATGGGAATGTCTGGATCTTATTTTGCCAAGAATGTTTTCCTTCCTTCCTTCCTTCCTTCCTTCCTTCCCCTATACTTTCACCCTAATTTCTGAAGATGCTTGAGATCACTGGTCTGCAGTTAATGATTGGAAGATTCTACTGTGCTAATTATATATTTATAATTAATTTTTATATCAGTATTGATAATTGAAATAAAATTTCTAGGCATGGATATAGTACAGATGTCTAGCTATTTGTTATTTTATTCCTGAAATGCACCAATCTTGTTGATTCCCTCAGCATCAATTGCAGACCAGTCCAGACTAGGAACATGGTGGCATGGCTGAGTGGGACATCATAAGTTTTTCCCTGGCTGGCTCAGCAAGTCTGTGCCACACAGACCCAGCTTGTCCTTAACATGATGGAGAAGCAGCGATGGAGAACGTGTCCACCAGTCTGTCACCTCCCAGGGATAAAAGATGCTGAACCATTCCTGTAGACTACAGAGCATGGGAAGGGAGCTGCAGGCCAGCAAAGGCACTGAAGAAAAGGGATCTTGACAACAAAGTACATACATGCATTGACATAAACAAAGCAGGTCTCCCTGTCCCTGATGAAAGTAGACCTCTATCCTGATCAGACACAGCTCTGTGTCTACTTCCTGACTCCTGCTCACAGTCTGGATGTTTATTTATCTTTTAAATTCAAAACCTCTCTGATAAACACTGGGTAGCACACAATAACTGCGTTTACGATTGCTTCTCCTGTGAGCAGATTTCTTAATTGTCTCAAGTGATGACTGTATATTGCACTAACACTCCCAGTCCCCATGAGACCTCACGCTTGCCTGGCTTTCCTGCAGGGTTTTTCTCAGAGCAGATGGTTTTGCTCTCAGAAGCTGTGTTTTTTTTCTAGCAGGAGGAACTGTTACAGACCAGCAGCTGAGCGGTCCCAAAGGCAGGTGTGGGACCATCTCTGGAAAGAGCCTTCTGGCAGGAGCATGGATGGATCATAGCTGGGGCTGCTGCCTGCTGAGAGAGCAAAGGCCCACAGAACAGAAACAAAGCACAGCAGGCTGGGTACAACCCATTTCTTTAATAGCACATCTGAACCTTCAGCTAATTTTCAACAATATTTTGCAATAACAAAAAAAAAAAGTGATTAGTTCTCACTCTGTCTGAGCACTTTGCCTTCCTATCTTTCACAACAACACTAGCTAATCAGGCAATTTTTATGTATGACAATGAACAACCCTTGCCCATAATGATTTTCTGCACTCCTGGCACACTTTGCTTTGTTATATTGGACAGCACTTAGAGAGATGATTATCCCCACTCTGCAAATGAGAGAGATGAGATACAGAAAAGTTACGTGACCAGGTCAAGACCCAATCACATTCACAGAAGTAGGTAAGAAAGGCCAGAAAATCCAGAGAGCTGTATAAGTTCACTTGTTCTTTTTCTACGGCACCAACACTAGTTCATTTCCTGGCACGCTGCACTGGCTATGGGCATTCACTACTGGTAAATTTTGTCTTCTTTTCTTAATAGTTCCTTGTAAACCAAACACTGAGATCCATCACTCTTGAGAAGACACTGTGCAAGCAATTATTTAACCTATTACCAATGTTGGTGGTAATTTGGGTACGTGAACTTTTGTACATCTGACATAGACTCCGCATATGGAAACTGCTTTGTGAACACACAAAGCAGCTGCTTTTGAAGTGGAGTATTTTAAGGCATTTTTTAGAAAAGCAAATGTCAAAGTAATACCCCCTCAAGCCCCTCAGAAACTCGTGCATATATTTTGACTAATTTCTTGCCAAACTTCATTTTTAATTGGCATTTTTTACATTTAATTGCCATACATAATTGCAGAAATGCAAGCTAAACCACAAAAATCCCCCTGATTTATTTCACACTTATAAAAAGTTACAATAAAATTGTGAAAATCGTGTATTTTTCAACAAGCTTGGAAACCTTCTCTCTTGAGAAGGGACAGTTACATTTTTACATCAAGGCCACTCTGCAATAAAGCCATTTCTCTGAAAAGCTACTATTCTTAGACTAGGGGAAGAACTTAGTGAGATGCTGTTTCTCAAAAATAGCAACAATATGTGCTCAGTAAAGCAGTGGGGGTAACCACGAGGGCTTCCGACAAAAAGATCTAGCTTCTTGTATTGACAAAACATTTCCATCAACATTTTGGATACAAAGTTTGGGGAATAAGTTCAACCTCTGACTTCCACAGTCTCCAAACTTGAAACACCTTTGGGTGCTGACCATTGCAATGCTCCTGGGGCTCATTTCAGGAGTGCCAAACGCACCTTGTCCTTGCTATCACACTGGGAATTAGGGATGCTTTCTGAAGGTTGGGTTGGCAGCATCTGAAAAATCAGTTGTCTGCTAATGAGTTGCCACCTCTGATTGTGAATTTTTAAGTCCTTTCAGTTACAAAGCTGTTGCCCACCTGATTCTGTCACTGTCTGTAACATGACTTTCCACTGACTTTAATGGCCTTTGGAATGGCTGCAGGGAGTGAGTTCTGGACCTTAATACAAACCTGCCCTCAGGGATGGAAAGGCACAGCCAGTCTGTGAGCACATCAGAGGTTTAATACTTTAAACTTGGTGACCACAAGGCAAAGCTTTCTAGAGAAGACTCCATCTCATGGCTTTGTGGTAAAGGATGTATGGATGGGAGGGCAGTGGAATGCCAATGAGGGTTAAAATAGTGTCCTGAAAAAGAATAAAAACAAAGACAGAAATTGTGAGCCAGGAGCTTTAAGGAGGCAAAATGGAACTAAATCCACCCAAGTCAATAGCCACCAAAGATGCTGTAAAGTGTCTTCTGACTCAGAGGGCAGAGTAAAACCTTCACACCAATGTGGGTTTCAAACTTTGTGATCAGGGGTGCTTGGCAGCCACACACAGTTACTCCACCATAAGAAGGAAAATTCCACTCTTAGAGACAGCAAGGGAGATCATGGCTGTAAGCAAAGGGGAGTATGCCACATGCAGATGTGAAGGTGGTGACCTTAGTGGCATGCTTGCTTTGGAGCAGTGACCTGACCTCCCACCCGAGACACAGGTATAAAAATAGGCACCTTTTCCTCAGGGCCTCACTAGCAGTGAACTAAAACTTGCTCCAAGCACCAGCGTCTTTACTTTTTTCCCCAAGGGTTTAAATGTTTGTTCATTGTCATGTTATGCTGCATAAGAAGAAGTGTAGTCCTCTGGCAACAGGACAAAAACATTGTGGTGAAAGATAAGCAAGCTTGCCTGTTCCATCCTCCCCATCATTTCTGGACAGATAAACATGTCTCTCAACCTGTTTCACTCTTATCGTGCATGCAGGAGACAGGGCCAAGGCAACTTTGCTGAAAGGCATCGTGTGTAGCCTGTGAGAAGAGAGGATTTATCTTCTTTTGCAGCATCCTTGCTGAGATTGGTGAGAAATGGGTTGGAGCCATGGGGTCTGACAGAGGTTGCAGCAGTTCCTTCCCCTTGCTTCTGCGGTGCAGATCCCCAGTGTGTAACACAGCATCCTGACAAGAGAGCAGACCCCCCCCAGCGTGGGGGCCCTCGAAGGACTCTTGCAGAAGCCCTGTCCAGCCTTCCTCTTCCAGCTGTGATTTAATGTGACATCTCAACATTGCAAACTCTCATCTTGCATCCATAGTCTTGTGATAGATGATGATTTATTGAGAGCACAGCTTTGGAAACAAATGGTAGCCAGTTGAGACCTATTTTGTCATTTCTCTTTTTTTTTTTTTTTCCAACATACACATTTCTGATTTGCACAGGGAAAAATAAAAAGAAACGGATAAATACATAAATTAATAGCTGAGTTTGAAAACAATGCAACCTTTTGTTTTGTGTTGCTTTGTTTTGAAGCCAGTCTGATTGTTTGGAGGGGAGAAAAGTCTGTGTGCCAAGGCAGTTGGTAGGGTCAGGAGGAATGCAGTTAGAAAGAAAGACCCCTCAGGCTTCTGGGGAGAACTTGAGGGATTTTGAGCAATAAGCCCATTTCTCATTACCTGCCTTTGCACAATGGCTTTGTTTATGCTACAGATATATTTGGACTCATTAGCCATCTTGTCTGGTCAACTGCTTAATCTCAACCTATGTAGGTTTGTGGAGATGTAGAACCAGATGGATAACACAGTTCCAGTAAATATTTTTGCAGTGTTTGTTTATAGTGTGAAGGAAGTGACTCTGAAGGAATCCAGAAAGCCAGAGATTTCAAAGACTTTACAGATTACTCATTGAATACACTCACCACAAATCTGACTGAAGCCAGAGTGTTAACCACCATAGCTCCCATGGCAGCTTATCTGGGGAGGTGCACCCTTGTGAAGGTTTATGCTGCCAAGATGATGGACATCTGTGTTGCATCAGGAGGGACAAAGAATAAAAACACAGTGAAGACAGGTTGTCCAGACTATCTGCTCTCTTTGATTGAGACCTTTGTCATTAGATCAAATACAGTATGGGTAGATGTGATTTTTCTACCTGTAAACCTTTATAGAATCTGGCTGGAGGTATTCACTCATTGCCTTGCATCCACCACCCATTTCTGTGAGATCTATGCAAAAAAAGGCATCAGTGAATACATAAAGATGTAGAGATAGACAAATGAGAGCTGATTGCAATTGCTGTAGTACTTTTTTTCCAATCTTCAAACTCTTTAAAATGGGATTTTTTAAAAACAAGGAAAGTAAATCAAGCTCTGCAGAGGAACTGAAATATTACAGTGAAAACCAGCAGCATTAGCATTAGCTCAAGCAAAATGTGCTTGTAACAACTCCCAGAGCACTCAGCAAACACAAGAGCTGGAATACTGCCCTCTTTGCACCCAGGTTCATTCCAGATCCATGACTCCAGCTCCTCAGTCACTGGTCTAAGCACGCCCCTGGGACCAACAGTACAGGATATGTCATCATTCTGTACCTGGTCCTGGCTGTAACAGCCAAGAATCTGAAAACAAGATATCTTGTGGCTTGGAAATCCCAGTTCTAGAAAGATAAAACCAATTTCTCGATGGAGTGCATATGATCCTAATTCCTTAGGATATGTACAGAGAGTGAACTTGTCTCTTTCAATACAAAAGCTGAAGTTGGTGTGGCCAAAGCTAGAGGCATTGGCGTCCTCACTGAGAGGTAGTAACAGTTGGGACACACTGGGATGGCTCCAGCTAATTCCATGCCGACTGGCACATTCATGATGCAGAAAGATCCCAGAAGCTAGGTGAGTTCTCAGGAGCTCCCTTGCTCAACAGCAACATGAGCACCTTTGCAGGATGTGTGCCCCTGCGCTGCAGACCATGCCCTGTTTCAGTGCACCCCAGCTACTCACTGGAGCCAACAAGCTCCCCGTGGCTGCTCAGGCCACATCTGCCGTGGGCAATGGGCCAGTGGAAGATTTCAAAATGGAAGATGCTGTTCAGAAGCCAAACTCTGTTTCTAAGTCTATTTTCTGCTTATGAGCAGGCCACACAAATTCCACCTCAACATGCCCCCCCTCCAAGAACCTGTGAGGCTCATTTTAGAGAAATCAATGAATGCTTTTACAAGTTGCTGAACTTGTCTTAGTGTATCCTCAAGCTGGCCATGTCCTTTTATTTTGTTGGAGCTGAGGCAGATTACTTCTTCTACCTGTGCTTGCTGAGAGCAACCTCGAGGTGTCCAGCAGTACCACTGTAGGGTTGTGTTCATCATTACCTAATGCAGCTGACACTGTGATACACTTTCTGTCAGGTGAAATTTAGAGGCACATTAACTTGCTTGACAGGAACAGTGAGTCACAAGCAGCTCCTGAGGAGAAATGTCCACACCGTGGAAAATGTTTCAAGGTTTTTTAGGCTGCAGTTTGATACAACTTCTACCTGTATTTTCGGTCTCACTCACACACACACACAAAAATCACACATAAAAATACATAACCTTCCTAGAAACACAGCTGACTTTGCTGCCTCCATTTTCTAGACATTTCTGTCTTCTTTAAATAACCAAAAGCAAAATCAGCTATGAGCCTGTCTTCATGTCCACCACTTTGCTACTAATTTCAGAGTTGTTTGATCTACAGGATGAAGGCTGGTGATGGTCAGTGCATCCAGAGTCAAATCAAGAATAAAGAAGAAATTCTCTTTCCCTGGCTGTACTTGCATATGCCTTCTTGTCCCACAGAGTTTCAAGTGCTATTTGTGTTGGTGGTGGAGCTGCATGTGTTGCTGTCCAGTCCTTGGCTTGGCAGTTTTGGTCTTAGGAGCTCTGCAGAGCAGGAGGGGAAAGATGGAGTGCCCCAGGGTCCTGGCTGTGGCACAGTGCAAGGACTCCTGTGCCATTTTTTGTTGAGAATCATCTCTTTCCCAGCTGATGTATGGGGAGGCACTGCCACTCACCTGATTTCTGGCAGGCTTCCCTGGAGACAGACACTTTCAGAGAGGCCTTGGAGGAGCCTGGGAGTAATTTGAGCATAGCAGGCAGTTTGGGAAGAGCAACTGGTACTGGTTATCTCTAGTTATTTGCTTTAGAGGAGTCATTCCTAGCTGGTGGTGATGGATATTGTCAAAGATGTTTGTAGCCAAGGTTAATAGCACTGCTGGTATCTTTAACTTGAAAGTGACCATAGCTGGAAATAAATCTTTCTGTCAGATTTTTGGGTTTGCTGGTTAATTTTCATCTTCTAGCTGGTAGTGTATCCAAGCTGCATTAATCACTTCTTTCCTTCTTGCTCTCACTCACTCTGTGTACTTGTATGGCTCTCGTCACACTCATATCTGAGTGTCTCTCCCCCAGAGGAATTTAAGAGTAAAAATAGCCTTCTATCTCCTTTCCCAAGCTGGAGAACTGCCTCCAGTTTATAGTTTCTTAAAAGAGTGTTACACATACTTTATACCAACAGACCTCTTTTTCTCAGCAGGATTATGTGATGGGAAAATTACAGTTGAACAGTTGAAGGTGAACAGAGTAAGAAGAGATCCTAGGATCTGGATCTGATCCTAGACATAAAACAGTAATGTGATTTCTGTTGTTTATGCAGTCTTAAATTACACCAGGAGAGGTGCAAAGGAACTAGATAATTCCCTGCAGTAATGCACCTATTTAATTCCAAGTGCAGGACGTTTTGGGATGCCTTAGTTAATGCTGTGGGCCACTATGAGGATGTAAAATGCTCTGTACATGCTAAGTATTATTATTATTAAAGCTGAATTGAATAATGTAGTAAAGAGTAATTAAAAAGAAACAATTTCTTCAAGCAGTTTGGAGGAACAAGAACAAAAAGATACCTCTTATGAAGAATGAGGAAAACATTAATTGCTCTTGCTGTAGGGAGAGAAGTGTTCTATTCTTGGCAAAAGACCTTTTTCTAGTCACATCCATTAGATACTTCTGATTCAATCAAACAACATGTTTCTCTATACAGATGTTTTCTTGCTTGATACTGATGTTAACAGTGTGAAAAGACTTGTCAATCCCAAGCACTTGGAAGCAGTGCCACTGAAAAAGAAGATGTCTTATAAAGCCACACGGTGAAATCTTGAACAGGAAGATGCAAAGGCATTCCCAACCACACTCCAATGTAAGAGAGTGCACATCAATCAACCTACACCACCACTTTTCTGTCTTTACAGTCATTTCTGCCTTGTGACCCTTGCTTGCCAGGAAGTGATGCAGGCCTCGATGCTGATCCCTGGTATGATCCCATGTATTCCAAAATGACAAACTTCTGTTATCATCCACAATATAAGGGGGGAGGGAGCAGGAAATATGATAAAAACTGAATCTGTATAGACAGTATTCTACACATCCTTCAAAGGAAGCTGCAAAGAACTGTACTTTGGGTGTTTGAACCAACATCTCCAGAGTGGCTGAAGATACAGCCTTCCAGATTGTATTTTCAGGTGTTCCTTGGTGCCTAACTGTATCGACTGCAGCAAGCTGTGAGAATCGAACAGAGCAATTAACATATGCTTTTGATCATCAGTGTAAAAAAAGGGCCAAAGAACCTTATTTATTTATCCCAAGGTGATTCAAAATTGCAGGATGCATCTGAGCTGACTGATGTATGTAAGAGTAGATCTGAAATCAAAAAGCTCATCCCCGAGAGCTTTGGGATGTACCCCTTTCAGGGAAGGCAGGGAAGCACCCGCATTGCTCTCCTGGAGTTCACAGTAGGCTCGCTGAAATTGAATTAAGCCTTTGAACACAATCTTTAGCCTGTTCCATCTGAGTGGCTGAACTCTGTGTGAGGCTGCATACAGAAAGAAGTTATTTTGCATTAGCAAAGCACATCAGATTAGATTTTCATATATTACTTTTTGTCGTGACCTTGTCTATGTGTAAAACAGCAGCCAGGTGAGGCCCTACTGGGGCTTGCTCTTTAGGGAGAAATGGAAAGTGAGAGATAAAAGTCCTGATTCTGACATTATCTGGGAAAAAACCCTAACAACCTGCACTCCACTTTCTCGTAGGCTGTAGCTGTGGGCTCTGTTAACCCCTTTCCTCCCTCAGATCACTTATAAAATCAGCATAACACAACACAGTTTCAGAGTGGACTTGAGCTTTAACTAATGTTGGTTCAGGGTCCTTGATAATATTAATTTTGGGGGTTTTGCTACTGGCTTGGTGCAATAAATAACAGAAATCCATTCAAAAGCAAGGTCACCTGGAAACTCTCCTCAGGACTTGTCTACAAAAAAGCATTAGTATTTTACTGTGCTAGCAGGCAAAGCAGAGTGGCTTCAGAGCACAAGGCTGGGTAGACTGGCATGAAATTGTTAATATACTTATTT
Source organism: Chloroceryle aenea (assembly GCA_013399075.1). Taxonomy (NCBI): domain Eukaryota; kingdom Metazoa; phylum Chordata; class Aves; order Coraciiformes; family Cerylidae; genus Chloroceryle; species Chloroceryle aenea. Next base: position 273,035 of record VWZY01002119.1, on the reverse strand, counting down.
ATAACAGCAGCCATTACTAAGGCTCTCAGCACCGTGCATCTCTCTTGGAGATTTTTGCCCCTCTGCCAGCTCCAGCCATGCTCTTGATAACCCAGGCCAGTGAAGGGGGCCCTGCCAGCCAGCTCAGGAACAAACTCTAGTGGTGGGACACTACACTGAACAACTGATAATTGCTTTTTTTTGTCCATCTTCATATCACAAGTATTTCATGCCCATTTTCCTGCACCATCAAATAAGCCAAAATTCTCACTAAGATCAGAAATCATTTTTATTTAGCAAGGATGCATGTTTGTTTAGTGTTTCTGTATATGAACATTCCTTAAATGCATTACAGCTTGGCTCCATACAATTGAGGATGCTCGCTGATGAATAAAAGCTGACTCTCTCAAATGATGTACTTCTTTAGTATAGGAATGCTCTGGTGTCATTAAGTGGTGGTGGACTTTGCTGGCATCCAGTGTGTCTCATTTTGGGACAACCCTTAAGAAAAAAAAAACACTAACTTTTTAAAGTGAAGTTGACTGAACTCTTTCAGCATATTTAATTGGATGCTCAGGGTAAGGTTAATCTCACCTAGCGTTAAATAATGAAAAGACCCAGGACCCACTAATCTAAGTGCCTAAGGCAGGTCAAGAGACTGTGAGGACTGTATGTCTTCATTGACAACAGGAAAAAAAATCAAGAAGCCTAACTCAGACCAGGATGTCTGATTTTCAGACAGCTTAAGTTGCCATGCTCAGGATATAAAAAACAAATAAAAAAAATAATCTGCCATTTCTCACTCTCTACCCTGACCCTTCCTCAAAGGGGAGGAGAGGAATCCCTCCTCTTTTCTTACCCTCCTTTTGTTTTTTTTCCTTCTTTTTCTTCATTCTTTACTTTTAAGATCATTTTAAAAGTACCTGATCTGTCCAGATATACAGCCACCTCATCACTAAGGGCAGGAGCAAGGTGAATCTAGACTTGTTTAAACCTATCATGAAACAGCACCATGCTTGAAGCAAAGTTTTACCTAAAGCTTGTTTATGCAGGAAGATTTTATTAGTTACATTGGTAAAAAATGTAGAGTGAAATTATGTATTTTACATCATACGGGACTTTTTGTGTGAACTTGATCAAGAATAATAGGGGTAGTTTTTTATTTATCAGTAATTAAGTTTAAAACATTACTGACTAAAGTGCAGGAGGAAAAAGAAGGAAGGAAAAATCCCCAAGCACCACAAACAAAATCCATTCTTCTTTCCAAAGAACAAAATTCACACTAGGAATTATTCCAGTAAGACTAAATCTGTTTGAATTCATACCTTTGTTTATGCTGCTATAAGTTTTCCATGTAGACAACCCCTCATAGGGAAGTTACATTTTACATTATAATGAGGTTACAATGTGCTAATCCCCTTGGACTGAAGCAATTATCACCTGCCTGGTAGGTGTTAAATGCTGCATTACAGGGGATTATTTTCTCTTTTGTTCTGACTGAGGCCTGGTCTACCCACAAATTCACACTGGTTAAACCAATTCAGAAGGGAGTTTGCATTTTGCCTCCTCTGAATCAGTTATGTATTGCATTAATAAAACTGGACTCATTGACAATTCCCTTGATAGGTCGTAATTCAAAGTAGTAAAATGATTATTTCTGTGCTACCTGGCCATTTGCCATTATTCTCTAGGCTCAGTTATTTGATTTTATTTGTAGCACATTTTATAGTTGTTCATTTTCTCTTCCACAGTCTAACTTTGAACCTTGTGTTGAAGATAAATACCACAAATAAGGCGAGTTTGAGACTTTTCCAGGCCCTGAAATGACACATGGCAAATGCAGGTGCCACGAGAAGTAGGTCAGAAATTGGCCTGTTTTGGTTTTTGTGGGGTATTATTTTTGGCTTCTCACTCAGTGCAATACTTCCAGGGCACAGTTGGCTGTCAGAGGTGCAATCTTTTGAATAAGCTCTAAGCACCTAGCCATTTGTAGAGCTCTTCCAACTCTCATATCAGTCTTCACAGCAGAAATAAAAGGTTGGTGCCTTAAGTGTCCTGGGTGACCTCCAGTTACACTGTTAGAGTTTACATGTCTTAGTTTCCTGATAACTTCTTTGTATGAAGCACTGATCACAAACCTTTAGTGTAGACATGCATCCAGTTTAGAGTCACCCGTCTGCCACTTCAGAGCAGATTGTGCCTTAGTGATGGCTGAGTGAGCTGTACCCGTGCACACATTGCACACAAACACATATTGCTCCTCATTTCCAGTCTCTCAGCATACAGACAAGGAGAGAAGCAGCCACTCCAGTGTGTGACTCAGATCTTGTATCCTCAGCTGGCCCTTTGCCACCTATGTCAATGCTAGAGGATATATTTTGGTATTGCTCCTTGTTCTCCTAAGTGCGCTCGTAACACTGTCAGGCACAGCCCAGACCCACTGCTCTGGGTCACATCTTCTTTTCCTGCCTTTCTCTCCACATTTCCTCATGGGTTGTAGGACAGACAATATTTCTGTAGCCAGGCAATTCATGGCTGTGCACAGTGGTATTGGACTTGCCCAGTTTTGAGAACATTGACTTGTTCAAGTGAAAGAAACCATGTAGTACCCATAATTTGTTAGTTGTACTGTGTCCAGAGACTCCTTGAAAGACAATTATATTGTGCCTATTGTTTCAGAAATCTGAAAAAAAAATATGGAAATTATATCAAATAAAAATAGAATTTATTGTGGCTGTGCAAATCTTCTTTATGAGTTTGAGTCCTGCAGACAGTGTCAAGAAGAAAGTTGATGCCAGAAATCTTTTTAAAGCAGTCTTGAAACCCAATTAATTTTCTTACTGGTAAGCTCAGTCCCACATTTAGTGCAATCAGTGTATGAACAGTACATTTAAAATCAATGTCTGACTTCAAAAAAGTCATTACTCAGCATTCACCTCACAGATTCCTACCAATTTTTGGTGTGTACAACCCAGGGATGTTACAGGTGCTGCTTTTCCCCATTGGATAAACAATATAACAAGACTCCCCGAGACTTCCTAATACTGCTTCTCTAGATGGTGACAAAATGTAAAGGCCAATCCAATTTAGACAGCAGATTGAGATGTGTTTGCATTTTGTTTGTACCACAGAAGTTTTACAAGCCACCTGCACTACAAAACTGGGTACATACAAGTCAAGTTCCAACGCCTGTGAAGCCCTGAAGGGTGCAAACCCATCCAGCAGGAATGCAGACAATGTTTTGGATAGGCAATGGCACTTTTAGCAAAAGTCTAAAGGAAAAGGGAGGAGGAAATCTGGCTGAACTCAGCCATATCCTTCCAGTGGAGCTGTGTCATGAAATAAGGTAGAGTGTGGCCAGGACTGGGTGTCACCTCAGTAAGTGTTTCTCTATGGTAGGTGTCTGAACATGCAGCAAAAGGACTAGTCCCATGTCTGTGGCTAATGAGCTGAAGTCAATGAAGGCATAAGGCAATGTACAACCAAGAACTGTCTGTCTTCTCCACCTGTACATTGCATTAGCACTATTATTTAATTAGGAGATGAGCATCTGCAAGTTTCTCACTTAAAAAATAAGAAAGAAAAATTCTTATTTTTTCCACAACTGTCTTGTTACTCAAGTCACATCTGGTCTAAATCTAGTAGGAAGACAAAACTGGAACTGTCAGCACTGCTGAAGGAATTTTTCTCCTGCCAATTATTGATAGCAAATGTAACCCTGATGAGATCCCTGCCTTTTGTCTCACAATAAATACTGGAGTCCTATATACTGAGTGTGGCTTCACTGAAGTGGCTTCACTCATGCCCCTTTTGCTGAGGAATGCATTAGAGATGTTATTCTTTGGCAAAAAAAAAAGCACTTAACCAAAATCCTTAACTCCAGTAGATGGGAGGGAAGGGACAGAGTGGAGTAGGAAAGTCATAGAGCCAGCTGTGATGGAGGTGGGAGGGAACAGCATCTCTAAGTGACTCACACCCTGATAGTTCAGGTCTTTGCTGGTTTTTCATCTTCCTGCTCTACCTGTACACCACCCTGGGAAACCAATCTGCATCCTGCTGTTCCTGCCAGGAAGAGAAGTTAAGAATGTATGAGGCAGTGTCTATTCCTGGAGCAGCCCTTTTAACAAGGACAGTCATTGTCTGCCTCTTTCCCCAGTGGCAGCAGGAGCAATAAGACTGGTTTTATAGATCCCTGCATGCTAGGGGAGCCTTTGGCCAGCATTGACTCTACTCCCTATGTTCCCAGCTTCCCTCGGCCATGCCTTAGAGCTGCTCCTAAACTCCATAGAGAACATCACTGGAGCAAATTCTGCTGATCATCGACTATAGTTAAGCACTTTTTCCTCTGGTTAAGAGCAAAGCAGATCATTAGCATACTCCTTTGCTAACAGTCCTTTCAGAAGGCTGGAATTCCTGACCAAACATTGCTAAATTCATGTCAGTCTGCACATGACACTATCTCCCCAACGGTCAGAATTTTCAAAACATTTCTGTTTGCCTCTGAAAGGCTGGCTTGTGGTACCTATGCTCTGATTTGTGGAGGCAATCTTTAACTTCACTCCCTGTGAACTTCATGCAGAAGTAGACATTCATAGAAAGGTGATTGTAAGTATGCAGTGAGCCTTTGTCCAGGCATGTGAGAGCAACCCTGCAGAAATCCTTGAATGCACAGTTTCTGCCTCTGTGATGGAAACTCAGACACAGAGTGCTGATCATCAGCTCATCCCCAAAGGTATTTGAACCTCTTACATTTATTTATTGTTCAGGGAAAACTTGTCCTTGCCCTTTTTCCTTCAAAACTTGTAATGATTCAGTGTTCTGTGACTGTAAGCCTTTATATTTTCAGGGTCATAAACTCTCCATGCTGCTGCAATATTATTGAAAGAAGCAGTTTTCCTTGCTCATGTAATCTCTTGTGCACTTAGGTCTAGGTGAGATGGCTTGCAGTTGGACAGCAAGGTAAATGATACAGCAGTAAAACAAGGAGATCAGATTTAGTCATTAAGGGAGAAAACGATCTGTTTTCAGACTGAAAATGTTTGGGTTTTTTCCTTCTTCAGTATTGACAATTACATGAGGGCAGAAACATAACTGCAATTCAGACAAACGCCTGCAGTGATGAAATCCATTCGGTCAGACAGCAAAGAAGACAGATGAAATCCTATGCTGCAGGTGCCCCCAAATATTAGCTGAATGAACAACTGGTTTGCATTAAATGACAACAGCCTATCCCATTGCAGTAGGCCTGAATTCAGATCTTTTTTCCTGTGTTATTATTCCTCCTGAAGTACCACTCAGATGCCTACATCTGGAGCCCTTTTACAAGAAGACAACCTCTAGCCAGAAGGATGCTGATAGTCTCTAAGGACCCAGTTTCTCAAAGGTATTCACTCTCCTGCAGTTGTCAGAGGAGCAATACCATGAACCCTCTCTAATTTTTGCTGCAGCAACTGGGACATCCATTGTGGTGGTCAGTCCTGATCTGCTGAGGTTCCATTTTAACAGTGTCTGTTCTGCACCATGACACAACATTTCATTCTGCTCTAGGATTAAAAGCAGAGAAACCCAGAGAATGAATGGGGAAATGGCAAGAAATACGGCATTGTTATCAGCTTCTCTGGGACTCACAGGATCCGTATCTGCTCCTCTTCAGACATGTCTGGAGGTTTTCTTTTACGCTTGCCTTCCAAAAGGTCCTGAGAAAGCAGGTTCTGCTGGGGCCAGCACAGCTTCTGTGAGCCAGAGGTGCCTTCTCCTCCTAAAGCAAGGATACTCAGAATCACCTCGAAGCAAGACACCCATTCCAGGACCCTTGCTCTAGAGATCACCAACCACTTTGGCTGAGGAGCATGTTGTCATGTGTCACTTAATTCTAGGTAAGTTTAACTATGAGATGAAATTAAAAATAAATTATTTGCAATAATGTAGGTTAGGATACAAACAAAGAAAGTAATAAAAATTGCATTGTTAAGTTTATAATTCCTGGTAAAGATCTTTTGCAGATCTTGGCCTTTTTTTTTTTCTTTCATCTTATGTTAGGCACCAGAATTTCTCTTTCTTGACATAATGTGGTGTCTCTTTGCCAGAGGTGGCTGTCACCACGGCTGTCTCCCCTGTCACTCCCCATTCACCCACAGGAGGTAAAGGGCAAAAGCTAAGACTGGTTTTCTATGCCATCCAAAACTCAAACACACCAGTTTTCACAAAGCTTACTCAAGAAAACATCTCAATGCTTGTGATTAGTTTCTCTACTCCACGGGGCATCATATAAAGAGTTACTTTACTTCTGTCTTCCCCCCTCCTCAAGATCCTTTGATTAACATTTTTGATCTGTACCCTAATTAACAAAATCCTAGCTCTGGAATACTTATCTTTGTCACTGTCTTCTTCAGGAAAGCAAAATACTCTGCCTGTGCAATAACACCCAGTCTTCTTGCTAGACTTATAACTATTGTTTTTTAGTGACTGTCTTGTAAAAAACAAATGCAATGCTACACATGACGTTGAACAATATCAAACATTACTCTACAATTTATGGATACACTTTTGTCAGACACTGTCACAGATGCTATGTGAAAAGCCATCTCAACTTATGCTACATGTGGGAAAGTAGTAGTCATCTCATTGTCTGCAAATGGATTCTTAAACCAGATGTTGTATCTGACATTGCATTTAGGCAAGAACTGATTTTTATGTAAATGTTACTAATGAGATAGTAGACATTAAAATCTACTCATGTTTGTTCAAGAGTGAGATGTGTGCTCACTGCAGTCCTCTGTTCCATGTTCTGACACGTTCTCTCCTTTTCTTGAATAATCTAATAACTGAAGTTTCCACTCCAAGAAGCCCTCTGCATTAATCATTTGGTCTGTCAAAATCTCAGCTCAATTATTGTCAGCCCGCATCTTTGCAACTAGGAAATTGCATTGAAAGTTACTCCAAAGTGATGTCAGAGTGCAAGAGTTGAATGGAGATGGGGTAGCTGGGCTTCCCCTGTAACAGCCAAACGTCCTCCTCGAGACACTGCTGATCTGGTATGTGGTACTGTTTCCAAGGGAAGAAAAAAAAATTATAGCAATCAATTTATTTCACGTTTTGCCTTGTCTCAAAAATTATTGAGTCATTAATCTTAGCAATGTCATGGTGTTGTCATTCAGTGAATTCAATTAAATAGCAGCTAACCATTAGAAATCTTACTGCATATTCTTCATGTGCAGTAATACCCTTCCTGACCATAATGAGTGGAGCTCCCCTTGTTGAGATAGAGGGAAGTTAAAGGAAAGGAGATAAGGAAGATGAATAAGGTAAACTGCTTCAGTATACTGCATTTTGTACACACCTAACCTTGGTAGACATGAGACAAGTTCTTCTTAGATAGACATTAGCATAAATAGAAATGCAAGTTTACAAGATTCATTTCAGGGCCCTTTATCTTGTGTTCTTCCATTGTCTAATTTCTGTTTTCACTGAACTAACACAAGAGTTTCTGGACCAAGAAGCCAGGGACTTTCATGCACCAGGGCACTCAGCTGCTTTGCTCAGAAAACTGTGCTGCAAAGTGGCTTTGTGCCCTTGTGTCATAGCAGCCACTGCTGAAACACCACAGTATTGCAATGCAGAGCAGTGCTCACCAAAGGAGATGAGTCTGAAGGAAAACTAGCAGGTCTGAAGAGAAATTGGAAAAACTAGCATATGTCAAGAGGTTAATTGAGCTGAAGCTAATTTACACTGTATGAGCAAGCAAAAGTTTCTGTTATGCCAGAGTTAACACGGGAATATCAATGAAATTGCATTACATTAGATCAATAGATCATCAGGAAAAAAAAATCTGATCATAGCTAAGGGAACTGCCAGAACAAAAAGTCACATAGGAGACCTGGTTTTACCCAGCAGGTTGAAATTATGTTACTGGGAAAGATGGCACCCAGACTCTGCTGAAGGGAAAGCATTGCTGCTGACCACGAGGGAATGCTCGGGGTAGATCCGGGGGTTACCTCTATTTCACGCATGAACAAGGTGCCAGGAATCCCAAGCTAACATTGATTGGTCTCGGGCCACCTTGTGACATGGGCTGCAGGTTATTACCAATAACAAATGTTAGCTTGATTCCCTAAGGATGTAGAGATGGAAGATAACAGGGCTGCACCTGAGGTAATTAGTCTTGCCTGTCAGAGGAACTAATCAGCTATAGCAATAGCGATAGCATAATGATATGATGATAAGGCTTCTGGTTTTGGAGCAGCCTTAACTCCAGTCCTTATGTGCTACACACAAAATGCCTGCTGGAAACCATACAGGGACATTTTCACTTGAGTCAGAGGTCGACAGTGTAGACACACAAGGTAAAAGTGGTTTCTGGCATTGACTATGAAGATCTTCCTTCAAAAGATACAGAACTGGAGGACAAGACTGAGCACAGAGCTCCACACACAGAGCACACCATGACCATGGGAACACGGGACACAGTCAGTGACTACAAAGTGATTCAGCTAATGCACCTAAATTACAGGGAGCAGAATGTGTTAAATCTGTACTCATTCAGATGCACATTATATTTTCACTGCAGCACAATCCTCCTTAGGGGATGACTTTATTCCCAGACGAGGGCATCTGAATAGGAGCTTAATGCACTTGAACTTGTGCTTATTGACTTTGTATGATTAACTGACTTGCTTTCACTATCCTGAATGTACCCATGACAGAGCAAAGTTTGTAGTAGTGCAGCTCTAATCTTCACAGATATCTAAAGACCCACTTGCCATTGGCATTAAGGACCAAAGAGAGGAGGGCAAGTTATTGATCACACTGTGCTTCTGTGAACAAGTGGCATGACTTCAGAGTGGCAATGGCAGTATTGTAGCTGTCACTGGTGATGCCCAAAATGATGAAGATTGGGAAAAGAGCATCAAGACTTGAGGAGCTTTTCTCTATCTCTGATCAGGTGTAGCCATTGGAGTGGTAGCCAAAAAGCGATGTATGCATCTTCATCCTCAGGCCAGCCACAGATTCTTTCAGAGGGCACACTAGGTTCTGGTCTAGCCCTCTGTCTGTCACTCAGTCCATACTTTATATATTCAAAGTGTTTCAACAGGCTTTGTAATGACTCAGGGCACTGATTATTGCTCATACAGTAGGCTGTTGTAGTGGCTTAACTCCTTATACTTCCCCATCATTTGATGATCCTTTCTTGAAGATAACTCCCTCATTAAGAGGTGCTTGCCTTTACAGTATCTCAGTTCACACCATCTTTCTTAGCACAAGCCAGCCTGCAGTAGGAGCATCACCAAATTTTGAATACCAGAAGGAAGGCAGGTGTCTTGGCAACAGCTTGCATCAGAGCCTACTAAAGGTTCAACTGGCTTAGGACTATCCACCAGGACACTTCCTTCTCCTCCTTTTTCCACACAGTCGTGGCAATTTCATCACCTTTCTCACTTCTTCTTGTTGGCTATTTATAGGCACTCTTTCAAAACATAACTCTTGCAAAATCTTCTGCTTGTAGGTTGGGGTTTTTGCTATAGGATGATTCATTATTTGACAGAGGGTTGGGTTTTTTTGTATTTTAATAGGAGGAAAAAGTATTTACAGAGCGAATATCAGGCAAAAAAAGCATGCAAGCATCAGGGAATGATCCTGAGGCAAGAGTAGAAAAAGAAAAAGAAAACATTAAATGCAGCTGAAGGAAAATGCAGCCGTAATTCAAAGTACAAGCTAGAGGAATGAAAGGACTTTTTGCTGAGGGACAAAAGTGGTCTTTATTCACATAGATGTGTTTATTAGTAGCTCATAATTTTTGAGCAGGTTTTTCAAGTAATTGAAAATGCTGTCCTGTATATTGATGGTTTTATCACCTCACATGTTCTTTTTGCTTTGGTTGGTTGGTTGAGGGTTTTTGTTGTTGTTATTTTTGGGGGTTGTTGTTGTTTTCTGCTCTTGTTTTATCATTGCTAAATATACCTGACTAGGAGAATAACTACAAAGAAAAGAACAAATAAGGCCACATCTTAAAAATGAACATGTATTTTAGTTTACATACTTGCACCTCCTCTTGCACTTCTGATAGGTTCCCACTTCTCAATGCACCTACCACGGACAACTTTTACTATTATTGAGGAAGCCTTTGGGTTCTCACAGTGCATGACAGGAAAGAGCTTGTATTTCTCTAAGTGTGACCATTTTAGTTAGTTAGCTAGTTTAGTTTGACTATTAAAGTGCTGAGAGCAGTGGGGCGCTACCTCTGGGCCCACTGCAATACTTGAGATGTTGAAGTCAGCAGTCCATGCTAAGTGATGGGTGTAATTCCACCCCAGTGTGCCACAGACAGGCTCATCCCACACCACCTTTATTGTGGGAAGTGGTTGGTGTGATGGCTGCTGCCCCCATCTCCCTGCAGGACCCAAGGAGCTGGAAGGTGGAGTGGGCAAGCTGGGATGGAGAGGAGAAGGGAAAACTGGCACCAAGTAAAGATGTGGCTGGTGAGGGGAAGTGGAGCAGATCTGGGGAGGGGAAGAATGGCCCCACAGATAAGGTGGGGAACTGGAAAAGAGTGAGGCTTGCCAGGATCTGGGGAGAGGGGAGACTGGGACTGGAGGAAGGGCAAAGTCTCCAGCACAAGGACAAACCCAGAGAACAGAAACTGGGCCAGGATGGAACGGGATGGGAGGGAAAGCGGATTTGATGCATGGGCTAGGACTGGGGAAGAGAAAGAAGCCTCATCTGATGCAGAAATCAGCAGATACTCAGTGAATTAGGCATTAAAGTACAGGAAATTAAAAGCTTATCTCAAGGTTAAAGCAACAGACCACTGCGCTGAAAAACCCAGTGCTGTCCTTACAGTCAAAGAGCTCCTCTGTTATGCTTGACAAACCACTTAAACCAAATTTGCTGTTGGTGATCACTGATACTGTGTTTCTGCAGAGGCTGACAATAGATAATGCTCGTGGGTGTGTTCTGAGCTCTAAATTGCCAACCATACCCAAATCATCACACTCTCATCACCTCAAACGAGGTGCTGAAATCAGTGCTACCTTTTGACCTCATCCTTTCTATGCCTCAGCTGTGAAACAGGGATCAGACAGCCTCCACTCCTCATAGCACTGCTGTGGTGCAAAGTCACGCGAAAAGTACACCAGGTCCCGAGGTGTGAATCAGGCTGCAGGGAGACAGGTGGCCCACGGGGGCTAGGAGCCCAGCCACAGAGCTGGGAGCAGTCAATATAGCAGAGGATGCCATGCTAGCTCGGCCCCAGTGCAAAGAAAGAGGGGTGTTATGGGGCATGCCAGGAAGGTTGTACTGGGAAAAGCAGCTTGGGAATTTTTGGACCAACATTTGAGATGGATTCAAAGACCGTAGTGCTCAACTGGCAGACAGACAGGTGAGGAAACACTCAGCTTTCTGAGAAGGGTTTGTATAGTGAGCAGAAAAGTAGGTGACATTTGCAGAAGGCTGCGTATGAAACAAAAAATATTGAATTCAGATATGATGTATTCCAGTTTGCTTAATTTTTGAGCATGTAATTTGGCAACATTGATACCACTTTTCGGTGCTGCTTTTCCCTGTAATAACTGGCATTTGGGAAATCTTCAGCACCTGACTAGAACAAAAGAAGAATATATTCAGCCTCACTCAGCAGGACTCTTGAAAATAGTGAGGCTTGAGACAAACAATGCCTGTACTGAGTGCAATTAGGCATTTATCACTTTTGGGATGGAATGAGGTTGCTGAATCCTATGTTAAATGATCTAATATCCTAAAGAAATTTTTCTAATTAACGACACTGCAAAAGTTTTTAAGCTGCAAAAAGTGCTGATGGAAAACAGAGTCAAATGGCATCTTTGGGGACTAAGCAAAAAAACAATCCAAAGCATCAGCTTATGGAAAAGAAAACATTTTCTCCAGATTTTTTTCTCCTGTGACCTTTGGTGTTTGGCATTAGGAATGGAGTTCAGAAAGTTGCATCTGTCTCACAGTAGGGAGAAAGAAAGGGACCCGTAGGTGGGAAATCTCTGTTACTCAACTAAGGTAACAAATTCTATTTAGAACACTGCTAATAAGTTTTTCCAAATATACATTCTAGGCAAAGTCAACAAAAGCTGAAAATCTATCATAAAAAAAGTCAAGTCAGGGGGAAAGATTGCCCTGTGTGCTCAAGCCAGATACTAAAGTGAGGATATTACATTCAGAAAGTAAACAAAAGGCAGCCCAGCAGCAAGGTAAAGAAGCCAGTCATTGTGACTGTGGTACCAGGGGGGTGACAGCTCTCTCACTGTACACCCTGCAGTGTGGTGCCATCTCTTTATCAAGCAGCTTCCCAGGAGCCAAGGGGAAGTGTGGTGAGGCACATAAGAGAAGCCTTCAGATCTGCAGGTGAATGGGACTATGGGATTATTTCCAAGTGTCTCTCTGGAGCACCCAGCTGTTGGGCATTTGCCACCGTGTTCCTTCCCAAGCCACCATTCCAAGAGTGAGGGTTTCAGGTTCAGCCAATTATAAAAGGAGAATGATGCAGGATCACTTTTAAAAATGTATTTATTTTTATTTTGAACCCTTTATATTTATAGTTTGTGAATAACAGGGAAAAACAGGGATGCTACCACACCAAACAAAGCAGTTGAAACACTCTGCCTGTCCTTCCAGCCTAGAGGAAAATTGGTATTTGGTAAAGAAGCAACACAGTTGTAATAATGAAGTAGTTCTTTTTTAAGGAAGTGATTGAAAATAACAGGTTCACAGGAAAAATAGGTGGGACCAAACACATTGGTCACGCTAATCCAGTAACACTAAATAAGGTTATGTTCCTGGGAAGAAGGGTGAGACTAATAAAAATGACAAGCAATTTTTTCAAACAATAGCAAATTGTTAAGAGGTCTTTAAGTGGAGTAATACATCACACAAGTGAACACATCTCTTATTTGTTGCCTGGCAAACTGGATTAAGTTTAATTGATATGAAAGGCTGCAAGCAGCAACACAATCTTCCTTTATGGTTCTGTAAGCAAATTTTGACTTTACAGTAACCTGTGTGCTTCAGCAAAGAATAAGCTCAACTCAGCTTCAATTCCAGTTAGACAGAAAGGGAAAAAAACCTTGCAAAATCGATGAGGAAGATTTTTTCATATTAGCCTGCTTTGAAATGCAGAAGCCTGGGGCCAGATCCTGAGCTGTTACCAAGGAATTTGGTTCCACTGGCTCCAGCAGAACTCTCAGTTATATAAAGGTTGCAGACCTGGCTGGGAGTTTTGCAGTCGATGCCTTTCTTTTCAAACTGCCTTCAAAGCTCTAAGTAAAAGCAAGAATAAGAGCTGTACAGCCCTTCTCCCTGCCTTTAGAGGTGTTCCACTTTTAGTTTAAGCAGTACCATGAACGGATAGTGAAGGTCAAAGAAATGAATTTACTTTTTTAAGTCAGTGGAGAGCTGCTGGGAGAAAGTGTGAGGTCTTGTGTCAGGAAGCTTTGTCATCTCAGAAGCTGGAGCACAGTGGATTATTTTATTTTTGAAGGGCATATTTTTAGTGAGGCTGAGTCAGAGTATGATTTACTTTTGAAAAAAAAAAAAAAAGAAAAAGAGATGGAAAAGTGGAAAGATGTTCCTGTATTAGTTGCTAACACATTTGGTTACCCTGCTATAGATGTATGACCACCTAGACTTGCACTTGCATTTGAACAGTGACTGCAAGTTGCATCCAAAAGCAGAAGCTGGCCTTCTGTTAATCAGGCCATCCCCAGTGTCCCACTGTCCCCCAATAAATTTCCAGGGAAGCTCTGTGTCTCGTGAGGGTAAATATTCCCTATGCAGATTCTTCAGAGGGAAGAATCTGTTTATGCTCTCATTCAAAGGAATCACGTTGGAAAGACTTTCTCCATAATTATCAGGACAATATGAATTTCTTTCTTAGAGAAAGAAAACCAAGGGTCTGCTTCAATCTTAAATGCTTCTGACTCAGATATTCTGTATTCAGTGCACTGGCTTTCAGCATATGAACAGCTATTCCACAGAGTCCTATCAGAGGGAGATTTGTCTGTTTCCAATTTTTTCTTAGCTACTTTCTAAAAAAATGTCCTAAAGTCATGGGCCATAGAATTTCTGATTAATGTGTCCAGAATAGTTTGCCTCAGAAAACAAAATGAATTACCGAACAACTAAATTAACACTTCAGCTCTTAGCTAACTAAGTAAATGCAATCTTGATTAACATGGGAACTGCAACATCTCCTACCAATGGCCATCTCAACCACCAACACCTGCAATGTCTCTGTGCAGGGCCCCACTCCATGACCTGGTTAGGGAAAGTCTCCCAGTCAAAAAAAAATCCCATTTGACAAATAAACAAAGGCTTTCTTCCTCCTTAACAGCACTGGAGAGAAGAGGGGAAGCTGGTGACAGGCTCACTGCTGTCATGAGTGAGCAAAATGTAAATACCTTGACAGGCAGAATGGAAAATTTTGACAGATGTAACATAGCTGCAAAGCAAGTAATAACTGAGTGCTAAACCCCTGCAGCGAGGGCACAGCCCAGCTCTGCTGGCATTCTCCTTGTCCTCTTTCCCCCACTCCTCCTTTGTAAGATCTTCTTTGTATTTTTTAGCTCTTTCTTCCATCTCCTTTCCCTTTTCTTCCTTTTGTGCTTCTTTTTCTCCCCCTTCTCCCCTCTTGGGATCCAGCAGTTTGGGCCCTGCAATTGTTCACGGTTCATTGGGTTTGCTTTGCAGGGCTTCATTCCTCTGCATCAAACAAAGATTGCAAGGAGGAGAGCAGAGGCTATGGAAAGGAGGTTACATCAGGCATGTTGTAGACAGTACTGAAATGTGTTTGTAACCTTGCCAGATGGATGGACAGCCCCTGCACAGCAGGGGCCCTTGAAAGCAGATTCAAAGTCATACATATCAGAGGGTGGGGAGGAGGACAGAGAGGCAGGATATCGAATTTGCATATATTTCCATGAGCTCACTGTCATTTCTGCCTAGTGTGTCACTAGCAGCATATTACAAGGCTTTCCTATGCTAGTCCTGCTGATTAAAAGCATAGCCTGGCCTAGATGCTTCATTCCCCCCTCACTCCCCCCAAAAAATTAATAGTATAGAAAGATCCTAGAGGCTTCCTGGAGCTGGTAGGAAGCACCCTTTGTCATGGCTTGCTTGCTTGTGCTTGTTGCAGTTGCTAAGCCATGCAGAACAATTAAGTAACTATAAGTAGGGATATCTCAGTCACCCCTGGAGTGTATTGAGTACTTGTTTCAACATCATGCAGGTACAAAGGCACGTTGTGCTATTTACTTTTGAAAAATCACATCAGTCAGCAAGTCTTAGAGGTGTTACAGTCTGCATTGCTGCTCTGCCTGGGGCTGCAGCCCTGCATGGAAACCCACAGTGCCAGTCTCCATCCAGAGTACGACTGGGAAGAGCCTGTATTAGGGGCCTTAACACTGTAAACACATCTGAACAAGAAGAATCATTAAAAATAGCAAAGAATAGCCTTCAACACTGCTTATGAAAGTATATCATAAATTTATACTGCTTACAGCAATGGCCAGACCTTGGTACTGCCCTTCTGTCAAAGCCCCAGGGAAGAAGACTCTCAAATACCTCATCCCAAATGTGGTCTGTCTTAGGCATGCCAGACAGTCCAAGCCCAGCTCTCTATCCCACCACCACCAAGTCACCACCATCACTTCTGCTCCACTGAAAACCAGAGGGATAGATCTGTCCAGGAAGTCTCAAAGATGGGGTTTTCAAGGCAGGGCTTACTCTACATAGGCATTTTTCCATGTTTCAGAGTGTGTCGTAGTGACCAAATCCCAAGTGGACAGTAGGACCACTTTGCAACCTTCACTGAAGGTTGATCCATGTCCTTCCTGGCCCAGCAGCTGAGTCTTGTAGGGGACAGACAGAAACCTCCTTTTCTTCCTTCCAAGTCCAGGACACCAGTCCTTGAAGACAGGACAGGTCTCCTGTTGAGAGAAGTCAATGTCAGCAGCATTACCTGTGGGTGCAGATCCTTCACTGGCCTTTCAAGATGGAGATGAAGGAACTGTTTTTTCTAATTCTCATCCCCCAGAACAATATAAGTCGTGTCCTAAATGACACCTGATAAACTCTTAGCCCTCAAATGATGCCCTTAACTGGAGAGGTGTTGGGAGAATCCAGTCTCGCAATGTTTGTGCCTAAGCAGGGCCAGGTATTTCTGGAGGAGTTCATGGCTGAATTTTGAACTAATTTTAGCAGGTTTTAATTATCCAAAAATAGTATTATATCATGCCTGTCTAGTATCTACTGTAAAATCAAGTCCTAGTCCAACTCACTTAATTTAGCTACTTAGAAAGTTAAACTACTTTTTAAATAGTTTTTCCTATTTGAAATATTTTTTCCTTTATTTTGTCTTATGCCAGGGCAGCTACATATGAGTGCATGTAGTTTAGTCAAAGTCAGCCAATTCTTCATGTTAGAGGGAAGTAATTTCTTTGCTCCCCATTCCATTGTCTACCTACCTACCACTTCTCCCCCCCTCCAGCAGCAGCAGAACATAAAACTTGCACAGAACTCACAGAATCCTCAAAAAGTAACAAGATGAGCCCAAAGACATCAGGCTTGGTGGCCTGAGAGGGGTCAGATGGCCCTGCAGCCTGTCTGGCTGCAGAGCATAGCACTGCAGACTCCAGTGTGCTCTGGCACACAGCAAGCTGCTTAGCTGCTAGACTGCTTCAAGGAGCTTAAAATAGCATCTTCCCTTGGAAGCAAAGGCAGTGGCTAAGAACAAGCAAGAGCATAAGGATTTCTCCTGAAACATCATAATGAGCCTGGTTTTGCTCTTACAGACAGTGGATTTCCATTGCTTTTCTACAGGCATTTCTTCTCTCCTTGGGCACTCTGTTAAACAAGGACGATCAAGCCCCTCCAATGTCTTCAGATGCCTCTGAGACATTTGTCACTGAATCTTAAAGCTGTTGTTTCATTACTTCGCTTACAGCCAGATTCCTCCTTTTGCTTATAGACATTTCTGCAGTCTGCTTTGTGTCTTCAGGCAAGATCAAGCTGTTTTCCAGCAAAAAGGTCTTTTCAAATCTGCAGTCATGTCTTATTTGAACTCCAGCTGGGCCCCTTTCTGAGTGCAACTGGTGATGATTTACAACACAGTGTCTCTTTCTGTAGCTGTTGTTTTACCCTTTACATTTGAAGCGGACTCTGAGCTTCTGCCACCCTGTGCCCACATCATCTCCTGGGAGGAAGCACTGGGAAATGAGGGTGATCACCATGCCATGGTTGGTCTGGTGTAATGTAGGAAACACATAAAGATGTTATGTTATAAGCAGACATCTGTGCAGAGCTACACCCAGCAACTGTATGATGCCATGCCTGATGGACAGCTGGTTTACCCAAATATCTGGTGGACACTTGACAGTCAGCTAAGATAAGCTGTCTAACCACTGGTTCCTACTCCCTTTCATTGGTTTCAATTATTGGGTATTTTCCTTGCAATGAATAAAAGTAACATTTCAGAGAATTACCATTTTTGAGAATTTGTTTTACTACGCAACTCAACATTGTCTGATTTTGCAAATGAAATAGCCCAGGATAATACCTGATTTTTTTTGTGACATGCTTGATGGTTTTTTCTGTTGGTGGGTTTTTTTTGGTTTTGTTTTTTCATAGTTTTATGTTGGTTTGTTGTGGTTTTTTGGGGGGGTTGTGTGTGTTGTTTTTGTTGTTGTTTTCCACTTGCCACTTAACACAAGAAAATTCAACCAAAATAAATGCTTAGTAAAGGTTAAGAATCTTTCAAGGGTAGCTTAAATTATTTTTCTTTTCCTCTTCCTAATTTCTAAATAGAAATTAAAAAACCCTTCACCCTACTTCAGTGGGAAGCAAGTGTAGAAGTAAACTGTCATAGTAATGCTTGCAATAAACGTTGTCTAGGAAATGACACTTTCTAGGCTGGCTCACATGTGAATATTACAGTGTTCAGAGTAAGCAAATGTAGACATGGTAGCCTAGGAACATCCCCAATATGAGCACACCAGCATCAGCAACAGATTTAGTTTGGCACAACCCATTTTCAGTGAAGGCAGAAATAGTTTACAGAGAACTCTTTGTTCAGTCAGGTACCATTGCCCTTTTTGTCTGCATGCTCAAAGGGGAATAAACCAGGAATAAAATAAATAATCAGAATACAAACTAGTTAGATATCAGCATAACAGGACATGTAGGATGACTGCTAAGAGCAGCTAATTTCAGAGCTCACAGATAGCACAGTCTGTTAATTTACTTATGGCTGCTATTCAGCAATAGTGGTAAGTGTGGCTGGGTGGATAAGGATATGACAGCAAAAAAAAAATCTGCAAAGTTTACACTAAGTTGGGCAGTTTCAGCCAACAGAAGGCATTCAGTAGAGCTGGCCACAGGCAGGTGAGCTGCAGGATAGCAGAGGAGGACTGCCCAGCACCCACCTGCTGCTGCCTCCCACCACCTGGAGCAGTCCCCTCAGCCAGGGGTGAGAATGCAGGGAGCAGCAGCTCCTTCCATCCACTGGCAGAACCACACCTCATACAAGAGGATTTTTTTTTCCAGACAATTTAAGCAAATCCTGCTTGAAAAAAAATGTGGAGTCTACGAATTTGTTACTTAGGTAAAGATTTAAATCTCACATTTAGTTAGGTGTACAGACAAACTGATCACTGGAGAGGGAAAATAAATGGGTCATAAAGCCCCAGAATTGGAAGATCTCAGTTCCTACTGAAATCACTGGGATGCAGGCAGCTATTTTCCTTGGAGCTGATGAACCAAAGTACACCCCACATCTCCCACAGTTCCCAAAACAGGAACAGGGCTGGAGATTTTAATTTCTAAAATCAGCACTATACCTGATTAAAAGAAATCCTCATGTTATATATAATTCAGTCTCTGCTTCATAAATACTCTCAGCAGCTGTTGCAGTGCCTTGGTTGTGTTTCCTCTCACCTAACTTTAGTCTTTGCAACTGAGGCTTCTGTTCAGAATTTGATATCTTGGCCTCCCCCACAGCTGGGTGGATCCTCCAGATGGCAACTCAGAACTCCAGAAATTCAGTAAGAATTTCTGCAGCTCTGTGGTTATATTTACCTGAAACAATCAACTGTTTTATAAAGTCCTGCTCTGAGGAAACACCCTTTAACCCATTACAAATCACTGCATTTGCTTAAGTGGAGCATGAGACTCGTGGAAAAGTTTTTCTTTTTTCTCTGTGCATGGAGTTAGGGGTATTTCTGTTCATTCAAGCCACCTGGGGAGGTAATTTGATTTGGCAGCCTGGTAGCCAAAGCTGTAATTAACCTCATGATTTGCAAGCCCTGGAGCCTCTATCAGTGGTGAGTGCTCCTCAGCTGTGGCAAGGGCCCCTTGGCCAGACAGCCCAGAGCAAGGAGGAGGGAGGTGAGTCCTTATCATCTTTGTGTGGCTAATGGTGAAGTGTGTGCTTGCTGAAGGTTCTGAGAGTCTGGAGAAGCAGTTTTCTGGACTGAGCTTCATAGATGTTTGCTAAAAATTACTAGGAGGTGTTGAATTCTACTTGTTAAACTCTCATACAGCAGCTTGGCTACAACTGGCAGAACAGAGCAGAACATGGTAAGATCAGACTGCTGAAAGTATCTGTGTTCTTTTTAATGATATCTGAGCAACCTCTTAGTTATTTGGTTGGTAGAGTCCTTTGAAAAGTGTTAGTTTCAGTAGAGGTAATTGTATCTTTGTGTGTTGATGTTCTGGTGCTCTAACCTTTGAAGTCTGCAGTACAGTTAACTCTGCGAGTCATCTTTGCTGGTCAGGCTTTTCTCCACCCTGCTGAGGTCTGGGCAACCCTTCCCTTTGCCCAGAGGGACAGCCATGCTGAAATAGGTCTGTGGGAAGAGCTGCTCTTGCTTTGGCCTGAGGTGACTTCCCCTTTCTCTTCTAAAAAGAGAAATGCTCCTTTTGAACTGTTTTGGTTTTTAATCTCAGCTATCAGATCTATTTCATGTGAAGAGCCTGCATCCTCCTGGGACGTGATATTTTCCTTTCCTCAGTCCCCAGCTCCTATGGCCTCTCCAGCTGGTGCTGCTCCCAGAAACCTGCTTTGTCCCTATTGGTGAGGAAGGACTCAACCCATTCCTCAAAAAGCAGAACTGCAACCTCATACCTGGGCATCTGCCCGCATAAATTGTGTCAGCCCCCATGCGTTGGCCCAGGGCCATATGATGGAGGGGTATTTAATTTGGGGCTTTAATTTGGGGAATGGGAGGTATCAAGCTGCTGCAGCTGTGCTGTACATATCTCAGCTTTGTGCTGTGGCTTCTACTCTGTTGGTAATTGAACTGAAATCAAAACATAACTGTATCGCTCTGATGCTCTGGCTGCTAAATAGCAGTATTGTGAATAAATCAGAGTTACTTCAGAGAATCGCTTTAATGGGACAGAATCATAGCAATCAGTGGCTAAAGTAAGATTTGAGAGTATCTGGTAAAGGAGCTGATTGACATTCACAGGAAAACTGCTTTTGTTCATTCTTTCTGTAAGGTGGGGGTAAGCATCCTCCAGAGGAATTAGCAGTGCTTGAGGGCCAGGGTAATTCCCATTCCTTTTCTGCCTCTGATTTTTACCTTATGGCTTTATATAGACAATTCTTCTTCCTGATATCTTTTTCCTGGTTTTAAGAGCACTTGCTTCCTCATTTCTTAGTGCTATGTGAGATTTCTCATTTCACTGTGTGCAGAGCTACATGGGTAATGGAGTGCCTCCCCCTCCTGGATGCCAGACTAGCCAGGCTGAAGGAAACAGAATTACTCGATAGCCAAAACTGTAGGGCACTGGTTGGAAGGACCTAGTGGGATTTCAAACCATGAATCCCTTGAGATAACCTTATGTCTTGCCTTCTACAATGATAAATGATGCCACAGTTCAGTATCACTGCTCCTTCACATTGATCCTGTGTGTATCCCACTGTCATTCCCATAACGCATCTTTGCCATCTGCTGCAGCCTTTAACGAGACCATGCTCTACAAGCCTTGAAAAAAAGAATTAGTCTACCAAGAGAGTGGGTAAGCAGCAAAAAGATCGACCAGTTTTGAAAATAAAACCCACTTGAGACTATTGTTACTGCTTAGCTTGTGAAGGAAACTTGTGCTACAGGCATGGGAGGTTGGAGTGGGAAGGGAGGGGTGTTGGCTCTCCTGGCTTCCAGAACCATGATGGGCTACAGGTGAGCATTTGGTGATGATGCCCGAGTTTCAAGGGGCTCAGGTACCAAACTCCTTTGCTTCAGACTGCTGCAGCCATGCAAAAGATGAACAGGAAACCTGATCGGGGTGGTACCTGCTCTGGGTTTTAAAAATCAGATTATCTTCTAGGCATTCTGTTTAAGATGCTTGTTTTTCAGGGATGTTGAGTGTCTGAGTTTAATGTAATTGAATTCGTCATGTTTTAGAACCTCTGGAAACTTTGTCCAAGGGTCAATAATTGTTTTCTTTTTCTTAAACCTATAGTAATTTTTTTTCTCCTCAGATTGAAATAGGGACTAAGACTTTTCATGTAGCATGACAAGAAAACAAGGGAAAGAAGTCAAGTCTCAGTCATGTTATTGTGAGGACTCGCATTTTAATGGGCTATAGAAAATGGTCCTGTGAACAGATAAATGTACAATCTGGTTTTCTAACCTCTTTCATGATGGCAAAAAGCACAGACCTCAACTTTCTCATTTGAAAAAGTTTATTCTCAGATGAACATGTGAAAATTGGGTTTTGCAGATTTTATCAAGAATTATTCTGGTTTTACCTGGAACTGCCTTTAATTACTCTACAGTCACATTAGACTTGTGAGCCAAAAATAAGTTGCGTGGTTAGATAACCCCCATCAAAAATCACACAATGTCACTTTTTTTAAAGTAGAGATAACAGAGACAATGTGATTTAGACATTTAGTAACAAACATATAGATGAACTAATATTTGGCTTAATTTCTGATGCAGTCTTAGTTGGATCTATGTAAGCTGTATAAAGGGATCTTTCTCTGTGTGCCTATGCAATTTTATTTCAGTTTTGTGAAAGGATAGCCTGTAGTCTGAGTTCTTGTTGGCACTAATCTGATTCAATCTAGATCAGAGCAAATGAATATATTGTTTCTGATCTGTAAATCAAACCTACTTCCTCTTATAACTGTATGACAGCATCTGTGTAAAAGGTCTTTATGCTTCACAGGCTGGTTGAAGATGCTGAGAACAGATTTGTTTAGTTCTTAAATCAGCAGTCTGTTCTTGGGATCTGGCTATCTGTAACATTAAGGTATTTCTTTCTCTGCCCATTGATGTTAACCTGTTTGTACTGGAGTATTATATACTTTGAACTAAGCACTGTTTTCCTCGGTGCTATTCTTCAAGATATAAGGCAATAAATATAAAGCAAATGTCTAAGGCAAAAGTGGCAATTACTTGAGTGCTATATAAGACCACCTACAGAAGTCTCTGCTCCAGGATATTCTTGTCATTCCCTTTGTGTGAATAGAGGAGGGCGAAAAACCTATATAGGGAAGTTAAGTTTTGCCTTATCAGATTTCCTGTACAGCTACAAAGCAATATGACAAAATATTCCCAATGCACTTCTGCAAGGTCAGCAGTTTCAGAAACACCTTGGTTATAATCATAGTTGTACGCCTTGGGTGGCTGCTGTTTCCAAAGCTCCTGCCCGTTGATCCAACTGTTTCCGTATACAAAGCTGCCAGACTGGTTTCATCCTGCCTGCAGACTTCACTTATTTCAGCCTACAAATCCAAGCATAAGCTGGAAGAATTTCTGAAACTGTGTGGTAGGAAACTCCCTCTCGAGTTTCATAAGCAAGGTGAATATGTTTGGACTGAATACAGTGGGAATAACAGGCTGGGGCACTTACTTGCCTATCTGTGATAAGTTACTTCCTCATGAGTTGTAAGGTATTTTGCATAAGTCTGGTGATCTCTCACACTTTGTTACACAGGGCATGGTTTGCAAGCTATCTGGAATTACCTTGTCAGCACCACGGAAGGCTCTTTGTTTTTTTTTGTTTGTTTGTTTTGGCAGTTCCCATGGCTCTAAGTTGCTTGCAAGAGGTGCTCTGTGTATCAAAAACGTAGATGTGATTCTTGCGGGTGTAGAAAGAGCAAGACTGAAGTCTTTCTGATTTGGAGAGGTTAAGAATTTGAAACTGAATGTCCTGGACTCCAAGGAAGTGCACAATTTCTTGTCTACTTGCTATGGTGAGAAGCAGAGGTGCTTTCTTAATTGCTAGGGTGTTTTGTTTTCCTTTCCTTTCTTTGAGTAGGAAGACTAACAAAGCCCTCAGGAGTGATACAAAAGGAAGGTTTCTTTTCATAGGATAGGAAAAATATTTCCTGCCAAACTCTAATACCAATATTCCATTTGTTTTGGATAGTATTTCAGGTAAACTGTGTCTCTGGGAAGTTAGGAAATTTCTATGAAAAAAAACCCAAAACATTTCCCCTTAAAAACATCTGTTTCCAGTATTTTCTGGCTCCTGCTCAAGTCTAGAACTAGTTAAAGATGGTCTCTCATCTACATCCACTCTTGCAGGACCCAGAGGGAGGCACAAGGTGCACAGCACAGGAAGGGAAGGCTTTGTCATTCATATTTGTGGTTAACTGGGCTTGAAAGGTGGCTCAGCCTCAGTCTGAGCTGAACTTTGTTTTGGCCAATGGCTCTTATTCTGTCAAAACCAATTCCCCCGTCCAAGTTCATCGAAGTGATTTATAGGAGCCGTACTTGGTTGCTCTTGTCAGTGGAGAAGAGAAAGACATCAACTCCCTCAAAGATGATGGGAACTTGGCTCTTGCCTCTGGGTGAGAGCAGCAAGTACCAGCCAAGCAGAAAGCTCTCCAGAAGGCCAAGGAGTAACAGGGAGGAATAGGGATGATTTGGCATTTGGAGTGGTGTTGCCTCTGTCCAGCCTTCTCTGTAGCTTCTCAACATGCTGGTTTGCTGCTTGATGTTCCCACACTGCTGTGGGGACAGTCTACTGCAGCACAAGGTGAACAAGGTGTGCTTGGACCCCTTCTGCAGGGCATCCTGTAAATCTGCAAACAAATCCTGTGCTGCAGAGTTTAGCTGCTGGGGGTCCTCCTTAGTAGAAAACCCTGTTGCTTGCAGCATCACCCCAGGGAAATGTGGTTTTGTTGCTGGATTTCTTCTTTCCTCTCGCTTGGAGATTATCTCCTCTATCTTTCCCCAGATAGCAATTCCTAGTGCATAGTAAAAATGACTATGGAAAACAATAAAGGCCGTTAAAAAGAGACGTTGGAGCCTTTACTGATCTAAGCTGACGCATTAAATGACAGATGCAAGCCATTAGAGCTAGGCCAATTTACATCACTACCAGTGCAATTCAAAATGCTGACTGCTGCCTCTCATTCTGTATAAAGTGTCACATGCACGTACCTTGTAAATGACAGTATACTGGTGGCATACCTTTTGTGATTGTTCTTGTGGCTGGTGTTTGTTCATTCTTAATTGTTCACCATGAGCTACTCTGTAGTTGTAAGAGCACAAATATCTGCACAGGGTTGCCTCTTGGTCTGCTTGTCCTGGCAAGGGAGAGAATGAAACTTCTCTCCTCCTTATCTAGCAGAGTTTTCTACTTGTGTTGCACTGTGAAGTACTGGGGGAGAAGGAAGCCCCACATTTGGGGGAGAAGGAAGCCCCACATTGTGCAAAGATGTACTAGAGAAACAGCCAGGAAAGGCAAGTGGCAGAGAGGTTTTGAAATGTGGCAACTGAGACTCTGCATGTGCTAAAGGTGCAGTGTGATTCTTGAGATTGTCAGAAAAAAACCTGTGATAGATATCTCAACCCTCTACTTAATGTTTGAGTTTTCCTGTCCAGGCTTCTTAACTTATTTCAGGCTGAAGGAAATGAAAAAAGCATAAGCCCTATTAGAGTCCTGTAACCACAACCTTGAGCAAATTGTGATGCTCCAGAACAGAAATTCCCAATGGTGAAAACTGAACTTGTGGACAGAAGCAGAGGAAAGGGCACATCCCATGGCCTGCCCCAGCAGCCTGGGGGTGGTGTGCCAAGCTTTGGGCTTACCCACAGACTGGGGACAGAATCACAAGGGGTTCCTAACAGGTGAATTATAAAGGTCAGCTGGTTTAATCCCAAGGGCATCAGTTGGTTTGGTATGAGGACAGATATTAGAGACAGCTTTTCTTGCCCATGGGTTTAGGCTCACAGCCCTCATCTCCAGAGCACTGCTGCATGCCACCATGGCCTTACCACAATTAAGAACTCTGTTTTAGCATTTGTTTCTCTTCCCCCGTCCTCCACTAGCTGCCTTTCTGCTCTCAGGACTCTACAGCCACCTGCCAGCGATGATGGCACAGCAATGCACAGAACAGTATCCCCTCTCCTGGAAAGGGAAATCCCATCCCCTTGGCAGTAGTGCTGGATGAATTAATTCCTATCTGGAGCATGTTTGCAGGTTGTACTTAGGTGTTCCTCTGAATTGGTGGCAAAGGAAACCAAATGGGAAGTGCCAACAAAGGAGGAAGTGTCTGTTTGCAGCAGGAAACTGAGAAGCAGGAATTTAAGGGATGACAAGTCATGCCTGGTTGATTTGCTGTAACTCATGTCAATCTCTGGCAGTTCTGTATTTATAGATCTTATGCTCTCTTCATATTTACATCAGGTTCATCTGAGTTTTGGACCTTACCTGAGAATGTATCATCAAAGATTGACACCTGAAATCTGTGCTTTAAGATGCTCCATTTATTTATTTCTTATGAGAAAAAAAGTCTTCACACAACAGTATTTTTGGTGGGGTTTTAGTGTGCAATTTCAAAACCATTTCTTCTTTGTTATTTAGCAGCTGCTCTGTGCTAGTATAAACAGGTAGTACATTGAAATTGTTCACATCCTACCTTGGGCTTGAAATGGTAGAGAGGAGTACATTAAAACACAGAAGGGACTTAACCATTTAACCTCCTTTGGAAGATAAAACGCTATGGCTTTTGAAGTGACGTGGTCCTTTGAAGTTTTGTACCTAGCTTGTCTTGTAAGAAGACCCCGGTTCAATTTCTCATCTGGACAATGTATGAAAATTAACATATTGGTCTTGTGACTCTGGGTTTGAAGATCCATCTTGTATCCAGTTGTAAAAGCCTTTGAAAGTCCACAGCTGTAGGCGCTGTGATGACTGGCTGAAATCATGCCATGAACTTGTGAGGAAAGGCAGCAGATGCTGAGTGCATGGTCTGTGTGTAGCCAAGGGGGCTGCAACGCACCAAGGGAAATTAATTTGTTGCAGATGCTCTATCTGTGACTGAGCCAATGGAGGAAGGGGGAGAGGGCCATATTGCCTCTGACCTGTATGCCACAAATGCACATTTTTCTCCCTCACCAGCTGCATTTGCTGTGTACACTTGGGATGGATGGAAGCTCTCACTTGAAACCTACTGCTGTTGTGTATGGTGAAGAATTAGACACCCTCTGCACTCTTTCTTCTCTCTTCCCTCTGTCTGCCCCTGTTACCTATAGAAGTAAGACAGGCTACTGAGAGCTGAATATAGCTGCTAAATAAGGGAAAAGCTTGTCACAGTCCTTAAAGCTGTATATCATGCACATATTTTGCTAGTCTGAGATGGGTTTTGATGTCAGGATTTCAAAAATGCTCCAAAGGATGGATCCTTTTTCACTGTAACTACAATAAAAGAGAAAATATAGAAGATTACTTTTGAGACAGAACAAAAGCCTGTAATTTAAGTTATTTTCTAGGTGTGACATGCAAGTGCAACAACAATACCTGGAAATTCAATCTCAGTCAAATTAAAAGTTTGCAAACCCTTGTAGGAATCTGCCATCACTAATTCATTGAGTATCTTCTGTGAAACAGTTTTAAAACTGGAGATGTTTACAGAGTGACAGTGGATGGTCAAAAAATGGCAGCTTATACTCCTCTTTGCTCTTTCCCAGCCTTCCTGGGGGTTGGCTCTTCTTGAGACTGACAAGTGTTTTTCTGCCATGCAGTCATTTTGTTCCTCCCTTCACCATTGATCTCCTTTGCCCTGATCCAGGCTGCTGGTAAACTGAGCAAACTGAACTCAAAGCACCCTGAAGAACCTGAAAGTCACAGGTGATAGCACCTGCAGCTTCCACAGAAACCGGTGGAAAGCATGAGCACTCCTCTCCTTGGAAAACTGACACAGCCTCCTTGGCTCCTTGGAAGCCAAACAGGAGGAGACAATATAGGAGAAACACAACTATTGTCCATTTATGCATAGGATCTCAGATGTTAGTAATATGTAACTGAGAAAATATAATCAAAAGGGTTTACTGCTGTTTGAAGAGGGGAGGGAACATTTGCCCTATTCTTTCTACTTTATCTGTGCAGTCTCATTTCCAGCAGAGTCTTTACTCCAGCCCTCTGATGATTCTGTTATGTCTGGCAGCCAGGAGTGTGGAGGGTAAGGATCTGCCATGTAGAGCAAATAGAACGAATGACATCTGCTTTTTCATCTGCAATACTATTGTCTGAATGAGCTTTCATTTGTGGGTTTCTGTTGCTGTCCGTGCAGAATGTGGGAGGTGGTAGCAACCCAGACTATCAGTGCACTTTCTGGTGCTCCTGGGTCTACAAATGCTACCTGCTTCACTCTGCTGTCAGAAGTGCTAAGCTCATTATCATGGGAAAAACTGCACCATTCTGGCTTAAAGGGAGCTAAATGGTTGTCCAGAGATAGCTACCTGGAAAATCATCATCCAACACCTTTTGGAAACAACAAATCCCTGCCTCAAAAGGAGAAAGCAAACATTTATCAGGTATTGGAAGCCAGTGAATGGAAGCGAGTCTTGAACTGGAAAAGAAGCAGCTCTTCAGAGACCAGAAGTGTTTTCTGTTTGGTTTGCCCTGAATGGCTCGGAGGACTGATTACTAATGAGCCAGTACTTGGATGTGGCCCTTGCTGATAATGCAGCATCAGCTGTTTGGGACCTGGCTGCTCGGTGAAGTAAAGCAGGCTGTTTGGTTTCTGTCCCAAATGCGTGTGTTCACATCGGGAAGCAAAATCAGAACTTGTGCTAATTGGCAGAGCAGCCAGCCATCTGCATGTGCAGGGAGGGCTCAGAGCACATGGGCTGGGAGCAGACAGGCCCTGAGCTCAGGACACTCTGTCTGCTGCTGAATATAGCAGAGAAGTCAGGCTGGCACTGAATTTACCCTAATGGCCAGTGAAGGCCTGATGGAGATGTGCTTCATCAAGTTAAAAGTGAACCCCCAACTCCAGACTGGGGATGCCAGTAGAGACTGGAAAGGTGCAAACTCTCCCCAGCTTGGGACAGTGTGTCATAGCTTGGTGAAACTGAGACCTTTCTGCCTGCAGAAAATGCCAGTGGTTCAGAAAAGTTTAGTTCCTGTTCAGCATGCCTCAAGAGGCCTGTTTGAGCTGAGGTTGTAGGGCTGCAGCTCTCACTGAGGTGCTGGGGCAGCTCTGGTATCCCCATATCCAAGACATGAGTTTGTGCTGAGGAAACACTCGGTATTGGATAAGCTGGTAGGGAATAAGGCCAGGTGTTGCTGTCTCCCTGTCTTTCTTTCAGGTGAAGCTCACTGCAAGGGATGTGTTTATTAGCTGAGGGGGAAGGTGGGAACACTGTCTGTAATTACACCCAGTGGAGTATTGAGAAGAGCTTTAGAGCTGAGCAAGTAACACTTGTGGTTTACCTATTTGCACTGAGTGCACCGTGGTTCTTCTATGTGTGTAACTCTGCCTCTTCTTCTGAAATCCATCTGGGAAAATGAGTGAATCGTTTCTCATCAGGCTACAAGAATTTCAAAACTTCTCTCCAGGGTTCCTTCAACACTCTTCTGTGTACATCTTAATTTCCTCTAACAGTGCTAATCTTCTTCCATAGGTACTCATGGGAGCCTTGTTATCGACCTCAACTGGAAAAAGGATTTTTTCTCCCCCTCATTATAATTGCAATTAACTGGCATCGTTCTTGTCTGCCTCCATCACAGGGGCCATTAACATAACAGGTCAAAGAAAGTGAACTCTGCCTGTGTCCCTCGAAGGTGGGAGGGATGCAATGTGGGGATGGAGCATGTGGGTTGTGCAAGAGGGAGCTGGTTTAGCTCCTTGTCCTCTCTGGGAGCGTCAAGACCTGGGGCTGTCAGAAAGAGCAACTTCCACTGGCACTTAAACCCCCACGCACGCATCTGGGAGAGTGATATGATGACAGGCTGGAAACTTCCCCTGATTTCTCTTCTTTAATTGCCTGTCCCTGAAGCAGCCTCTGGGGTGAAATGGTGCTCAGTAGCTTGTTACCCGCATGGCTGCAGTAGGTTACCTGCAGAGCCAGTGGGCAAAAGAGATGCTGAATTGCCCTTGGAGCTTGCCTTTCTCCTCTGCCTTCCCAGAGTAACTAGGTGCTGGAGAGACAGCCAGCTGCCAATTTAAACAGTGCTCTCTGCTCTGCAGTGATGCAACACAGCACACTGAAGTCTCATCTTTCTCTCCAGAATTGGGAATACCCAAATACTAGGCCAGGGCTCAAGTGGAGGGACTGGAAACAGTTTTGGTGCAGAAAATGCAAGAATGCACAGCATTCTGCTGGAGAAGCTGGCAGCTCATGGCTT
>VWZY01002119.1:158409-243403 GCA_013399075.1 Chloroceryle aenea | reverse complement strand
TACCTGAAAGGAGGTTGTAGGGAGGCTGGTGTTGGTCTCTTCTCCCAAATTTCTAATGATAAACCCAGAGGAAATGACCTCAAGTTGCCTCAGGGGAGGTTTAGATTGGATAGTAGGAAGAAATTCTTCATTTTGAGAGTGGAGAGGCACTGGAACGGGCTGATCAAGGAGATAGTGGAGTCATCATCCCTGGGGGTGTTTAAAAAACAAGTAGACACAGCACTTGAGGCCATGGTCTAATGGACAGAGAGATGTTAGGATGAAGGTTGGACTTGATGATCCCAGAGGTCCTTTCCAACCCTATTGATTCTCTGACAGTGGAGTCCCATGTGCTTGTTCTAGGAGCAAGTCAGAGGTTCCCCAAGGAAGATCCTGTGTTAGCTGTGGAACAGTATCTGTGCTAAATCTGGGAGAGGCCTGCAGTTTAAATCTGGCTGGTGTTACAGACCTGGCTGCCTAATGTCTGTCTTGAATGTTTTCTTGTGGCCATACAGACTAAAAGGGATGTGGAGGAAGAGATAAGAAAAATAAGCTTCTGTGCTGGACAGCATATAGTCTTCAGTCCCGACAGATCAAGAGCATCAAACTTCAGTCTGGATAAAGAAGGACTTGGTGATGTGCTTCTGGAGGGAAAAAAATTAAAACATCAGAAAATGAGATTAGAGAAATACTTGTAGTTCTGCACATGGCCAGTATGCAGAGCTTGCCAAGAGCCATAAAGATCTGTAATTACATTTGTATGGATTATACTAATCCATGAATTTGTAACCCGTGGGACCTGGCCATGCTGGGCTAGAGAAATACAGAATTATCAGGCACTGCTTTGTGATGTGCTAGTACGTGTTGCTTTTCTTTCTTAACCCCAGCAGGACCTTTCAGTAAGGTGCTGCTGCCTTTCCACAGTTTGGGAGGGTTGATAATGATAATTTTCCTCTGTCTTTTTGGAAGTGTAGCCTCGATTGTACATTTAGGAGGCAGAAAAACCTCATCACCCTTTTAACTTGCCTTAAGGGACAGCATAATTGGAGATTTATTTAAATATAATCCAGGAATTTACTTACATGTTCTTATTTGCTTACTGTGGTATTGGTTATGCAAATGAAGGAAATCTTAAAATCACAGATCACAGCTGACATTACTCACTTGGGAGAATAAACTCACCTCAGCTTCATCTGTTTGACTTCTAGCACTTCTTATTCTCTGCCTTAACGCTACAATTTTAGGGTCTCAGTCTCCACAGGGGATGGTTCAGCTCAGGCTCCTTGCCAGTATTTCCCCATTAGAATCCTAGCTCTCCCTCTTACCTTTGCTAATTGCTTGGAAGACCCTGATCTCACCATTTAAAAGATGTTTTATCTGACATAACTTGCTAATGCCTCTGCTGGAGCAGAGGGAACACTATTTCACCTGCTCACCCAAGACTACAGAGGCTATTGAGGAATGTGACTACTTAAACATTCCCCTGCAATCTGTACTCAAAGGAGGTTGTGTCGAAGTTGGAACACCCCACACAGTATTAAATAAGACTGGAAGACGTATTTACAAATCTTCAACCTCAAGGAATCAGCACGTGGGCTAAAGTAACTGACACTTCCACTGGCCATCCTTCATACCTCCTGAAACTGAAGATGCTGGAGGGGCTTGTGATGCAAATATCTAACACATGTAGTACTGAAAACTTCATCCTTAAGTGGGGAACAGCAGTGAGATAACATTGGCTGATAAACATGAGTTTGGTATTTGTCTGGGCTATGTTTTGTTCGAGTTTGCATTATTAATGTGGACTAAAACCAAGCTGGGGAGGTCAGATTCCTGTGGGTTCTGCAACCACAACTTGTGCCCTGGATCTATTAAATGTGTTTTTCTATAAAGATGTACAAAAGCAGGCAAGGTATAGGAGTGGTATTGTGGAGTAGCCCACCCTGCAGAGTCTTTGTGAAAAGTTACATCTGTAGGAACACATGTTGGGGGAGAAAACACATAAAATGCATCTTCCAGCTACTGGGGCCAGGGGTATAGCAATAAGGAGGAAAATCAGGGCTCACAAGTGCTGTTTGGGAAGTGTTGGAACAGCAGTAAGAGAATTTCTGGACTTGAGGGTGTTTGTAAACTGCTAACCTGCTGTGACTGCTCCCTGGCACATAAAGCACTTAAAAAATGCTTCAGAATGTGATGCTGCCATATGATATGAGATGAAGGCATCTTCATACTGGTTACTAGTAGGGTTTCTCTTGGCAAACTTCATGTGTTCCACTGCAGATGTGGATGGGCTCTTAGTACCTCCACAGGCTTCCCAAAGGTCTTTGGTCAGGCCAAAAGTCAGAAAGACACACTTTCTAATTCAGAGTATATGGACTAATGAGTGTTAGAAGGGATACCAGTCTTTTGGTCCTGGCTTGCTCTAAGATGGTCAGTGTTCTCCATCCTGACCAAGTTTAGAAGCACCTTCCCAAAAATAAAGTGTTCCCTCAGTTTTAATCGTGCAGTGGATTTGCACTGTGTGGAGGATAGTGTCTGTTATCTATCCACTGCTGACCAGAGCTAAGAGAAGTACTGAAACTTCATCAAGAAGTCTGCAAGATAGACATAGAGAGGAGGGAAATGTGGCTCTGAAGGTGGGGAGCAGAGGGAAAGTGATGAGAAATATCACCTACATGCAGAGAATTGGATATTTAGAACTCGGTAGCATTGTCAGAGTAAACTGATCCCTGTGGTTCAGAATGGCACGTGAAATGCTCCACTGCCAGTGCTCCTGGGGATGTGCATCCTGTTCCCTGGTTCAGTGGGGCTTGACAGAGCTGCTCTGTCCCTGCCTACAGACTATTTGGCACCACACCTAGAACACAGCTAAGGAATCAAACCAGGCTCATCTGCTCTTTGACTTTCAAAGAGCTACTTTTAAACTGGTTAAGCATCATCTGTGACAGACACAGACGTGACAGAGCTCTCATATAAAACATGTCTGATGTGTTAAAGTGAGATTTGGCTCAATAGGGTGTCAGGGATACACCACTGGAGTGATTACTGAGGCAGATATGAACTTTCCCTTGGTCCTGCCACCTCCCTTTGCATCCCCTGACACAGAGCACCCTGTCACTGCATGCACAACAGCTCTTCAGCATCTCAGAGCGGTGCAAATGGAGTGAGAAACAGTGCATCAGGCAGTGTGGCTGTACAACATGTGCCCAGCTGCTGTCTGAAGCTTTTCTGGCATAAGAACCACAGCATTTATGTATTAAATAAGAAAATGTAGACTTTTCCCAGCTAGTGACTGTGCCAGAATCTCTTAATAAGCCCGTGGCATGATGAAAGCAGGGTCTTGTATGTGCTGATAGCAAGGGGGATATTGTGCCCTTCAAAGAGGGAATTGCAGGGTCTGCCAGACAGTCCTGATTATCTTGCCCTGATTGCTTCATGAAACATGGTACATCTGTCTGTGCTCTGATGGTTGCTGATCTCCACATTTGCTGCTTTTCGTTTTGGTGGGTCAGCCCTGGGACAATCCTTTCCTCTCTTTGTGTGGAGCTGATGAGAGCCGGTTGTGAGAACGACCAGCTTGCCTCTGAGTGGGTGGCATGGGGGGTTATTTGCTGCCTTGGAGTGGGCTGCTGCTTGGCAAGTGCACGTTATTAATTTTATCACAGGTGATAGAGGGTGAGAGGTGTCCTCAGTGGGGTGTGCAGAATGGAAATGAGCTGATGAGCAGGTGAAGGAAACCCTTTCAGCAGTTGCTTCCTGTGCAGACCAGGCAAATGGTGGGGGACCCTTGTTTGTTTGGATGGCTAAAGATAGAACCTCTTTTGTAAAAATAAATACTTTGTTCTAAATGATCTTTAGCATTGATGACTTATATTTTATTTCCTTATTGATGTTAAAAGATGAGGACTACATCTTTCTTTTTCAAGACAGTTGTGCAGCACCATTACATTGACTCCCACGCCCCTTACAAAAGTGATTTTGTTTCAGTTGTGGGGTGGAAATGGTCACAGCATTTTTTTGGATGAGAGGTGAAATAAAAAAATCTAAGGTAGTGAATCCAGTGATGGGAGTGCTGCCATCTTGAAATGTCTGATGGTCTTAAAAGCCCTTATATAGAGGGATCCATGAAATAAGCTGTGCTAAATCCTGTCCTTTGAAGGAACCTGCCTTGTCGGATGAAAAGTGTCAGACTGGTGAATAATCTGTAGGAATTCTGCAGCGTCTGGCCTGAGTCTGTTTTCTATTTATTACTAGAAGAGCAAGTTCCTATCACCCTCTGAAAGTTCCACATCTGTCTTTGAGATGGAGGAGCCAGGCTTGTACTTTACCTCTGCAATGTCTACCTTGCCAAGAAAAGTTTCAGTGACAAATGTCATTCCTGTTATTTTATGAGCAAGAAACATATTCATGAAGAGGACTATCTCATACCAGCTTCAAAGGGGATAGTCACACAAGGAGCCCTAGCAGACTTCAGATGCTGTAGGGATGTGGTTGCAGACATCAGAGCTCTTTATTTGTTGTCTCTTTAGGTCAAGCTTTCCCTAAAGAGCTCGGCCATTACTCCAAAAGGGGCAGTAAATTGTGCCTTGTGCTTAAACCTTATGTTTGGGTTAGTGCTGCTTGCAAAGATGCAATTTAGAAATGAAATGCTTTCACTGGCTGCCATTACCAGCATATGTGAATATCTTTAATCTCAGGTTTCCCTAACATTTTAACTTGGGAGTCACATCAGTGGCATGTCTCTTGCCTCAGTTTTTCTCCTGGTATCACTTCATGACTCTTCATGGAGAACTCTACGTGATGCTGCATGCTGTAATGTTCCCGCCAGCAAAACCTCTTAAAGGATTACTATGACTTGTGATTAAAAGTGGCAGGGAACACTTGGCAGATCTGAGACTCCACAAAGCAGTGCAATTTGCTTTCTGGGCCTTTTTTTTGCCTCTTCTTCATTTGAAATCTGTCAGATTGCCCACCAGGCCTGGGAGGGCAGGTGGGTTTTGGTTCAAGACTCAAGTTGTTCCTCCATGTGAAGGGTAGTAGAAATTGTCAAGTCCTTTTACCCCAAAAATAGCCCAGGGGAAGTTGTTTTACCTCTTGGTGTGACTTATTGGCCAGTGGCTGGGGGTTGGAGTACTGGCATTTTCTGTACCTGAGGCTCCTGTGAGGACATCTTGTTCATGCTGGGCAGTACTACTAATTGTTTGGAGACAGCTTGGATTTGCCTATCAGGTATGAGAGGTTCCCTACTCCTGCTTCTTCCAAGTCCTTCACCACTAGTACCTGAGCTACATGGCAAGCAAGCCCTTGCCTGCCCAAAATGGACCTTTTGCCTCCTGCTTCACCCAGTGGTGCTAATCTTTCTTGCCTGTCTGGTGGTGGTTCATCAGATGGGGAGATCTGTGGATGCTTTTGGTGCATGGTTAGAGACAAATGGTTCTGCTCTGTGTCTGGCTGGACTCAACCTCTGCAGAGGCTGATGGGTGCAAAACCTGGCTGAAAACAGCTTTCTCTGAGCTGGCCTCTGGGGTTCCTTAATCTCTGACAGGCATGCCTGCCTCCCCAGAGGCTCTCAGCAGGCTTTGATCCAAAAGAGTCGGGGTGAAGCATCTGGGCTCTGTTTCTTTCCTTGGACCGAGCATGTGTGCAAAGAAGCGTGTGCATGCCTGCACACATCTGCAGAGCACAGGGGGGAGGGAGGACTGCCACAACCTCCCAGGTCTTGGATCTGAGGTGCCAGCCCATGGCAGAGGCAGGATGGTGTGCAGGGACATCAAAAAGGAGGGGTGAAATGAGAAGGTGACTAGCAGTGGGGAAATATCCTTGAATTCCAGTATGAAGTTTGCTCCTTTCTTTTAAACCTGTACACTGTTTAGGACACGCATAAGCCATATGTTAAACATGTTAAAGGAATGAATGTGGAGCACATGTGTCTACATGAGCCTTTATCCAGGGGTGGAGTGTCTGGAGTGAAGGATGAGCATCCTGGGAGCTGCTGAGCATGAGACATCAGCCACTGTGCCTCAGTTGCTGGACTGCACACAGGAGTTGGGATTATTTTCTCATATTGATTCAAGTCCTAAAGGTAAATACCATCTTTCATAATAAACAGTCCAGGAGCCATTAACAGAGGCAAAACTTGAAGCTTACCAATATCTTTTGTGAAAGGTAAGTAGGCTCTGTTATCAATTTATAGGGAGAGTGAATAGAGAAATCCCTGCATGATTGTCCCCCTGGCCTCAATATATCTTCTGGGAAGAACTTTCTAAAGCCCGAAACTAAGGCTGTAGAAGAGACATTAAGATGGCCTGGTGATTTATTTCCCTTTCAGGAGACAACATTGTTGCTTTGTTTTATTTTTCTCACTACAAAAGATCTTGATTTTAGTAGGATTATTAAGGATTGACACTTAAGCAGACCAAATCAATATCCCATTTCCAATTCAGGATAATAAAAACCACCTCAGTAGAAAGGAGGAGATAAAGATGGTGATGTGTTACTGTTCCCATGTCATAACCAGGGTGTTACTGTGCTGGAAGAATTGCTGTGTGTTGCTGCCTTCTGTTCACAATGCTAGGGAGAATTTTCAAGGAGAGCTGGGCATTTGGTACATATTCACTCAACGAATTTGGGATACTTGATGGGAAGACAAAGAAGAACTGTTTCCTGTCAGGATTAATAGAGAGATGTTGGCTTCACTTGCTACAGCTCATTATAGAAAATTAGCAATGACAAATTGTGTGTAGCTGTGAGAGGCAGGGTGCTCTTTTTACCTTTTCCTTCTCACTTAATGAACACAAGCAGCAATAAGTTTATCAAATGCCAGCACCATGAGCCAAGACAAGCAGTGCCTCATGGCTGGTTGGGTTTGTGTTTGCTGCTTTTGCAGAGGATGTTGTCAGTGGTGCAAATGGCTCTGTGCTGCCCCTTAGGCTGGAGTGCAGTGTGAGTGCTGAGGTGCTGCCTTGGCTCCCTGGCCACCGAGCCCTGTGCCAGCATCACCTTGTCCTGCCTGGTGCTGCACCATTAAATGTATCCCAAGCTCCATTTAACCTGCCTGGCTCTGGGAGGAAATTTGGCTCAAAACCCTAGATTCCTGCCTAGTCAAGCTCTAAACTGTTTTGTAACAGTATCAGTCTTGGCATCCCAGAAAAGATTTACTGTAAGCCCTTCCCTAACATTTGGTTTCACTTGCCCTTTTGAGTTAAGGTCAAGATCAGAAAGTGGGTAAATAGGCTTTTCCAACTTGCTGACATCCAGCTGCCCTGCCCTCCAACTCCACCTCTGCAGCTAAAGAGCAATTTATCAAAGCATTTCTTCTTTCTGTATCTTTTTTTTTTTAAAAAAAACAAAATCAAAACCAACCAAAACCCAAACTAAACAACCAAGCAAAGCAACACCAGTGAGGAAAACGCCTGTATTTAAGGTAAAGCACCATGACTGTTCCTCAGTGTCATACATTCCATCCAGGTTCTACAAACCTGTGCTGTGCTCTTTGAATCCAGTGCATCTGGGATGCAGGAGGGCTAAACTTGCTTTAACTTTGAGAGACAGTTTATTGCTCTCATGGGCAATTACTATCTCTGATACAAATGTCCTGTTTTTCTGCTGTACAGGATTTGGCCAACTGAAACAGGCATTAGGCATTGGAAAGTTTTCCCCATGCAAATACCAAAGGACATCTGAGGGTCGGTCATTTGTGGTCTTTAGTTGGCCAAGTTCTTTGTACTGAGCTTTGCTGGTCTTCTGCTGTAAAGAAGTTAGCTTTTCCTAATCTCCAAATGTTCTTGTACCTCTTTTCTGGAAATCTTGTCATCTTTAACTTTGTGGGAACAGTGGAGATGGCAGCATTTGGAAAGTCTCATCAGTGCTCTGTGCAGATGGCAATGCCATGTTCCTGCTCTTCAGTGTTCCCCATCTAAGTGGGGAAAACAGCCTGGTCAGACAGACAGTTGCTGCTCCAGGAACTCGTATTATTGAAAGTAAAGAAGTATGCTGTGATCCAAACTCATCTTGACCTCTCTGAGCCAGAAGAAATCAAACAATCCTGGTCCTTTTAAATTTCAGGTCATAGAGGATGCATGAGAAGCTTTCTGAAAATATACTTTAAAGCAGAAACAATAGGAAAACAATTTATTTGGTTTTTAGTCTCTGAAAAAACCCACAAAAATATTAAGGTGGATGTGTCTCTATCTCCACCTCAGACCCCGAGGGGTGGAAGAGGTTGGCCCTGGTGTCTCTAAACCAATTGCTGTACCACAGCCCCCAGCACAGTGCTGGAGGAGCTGTTGTGTGCAGAGCTGTGCCTGGCTCTGGGATGCCTCCCTGAGCCTTGCACTGTGGCTGCTCCTACAGAGAAGCCTGGGAATGGGCATAAGGTTCCAGGTTTGGGGATTACGATGATGCACTGAAGATCTTAAGCCTACTTGGAAAGACAATCCCGAGGGGCTTGCTTTGGTGTTTCATAGTCTCATTGTAACAAGTTGCTTTCTTCCCCTTGTAAATTGGATTGTCACTGTGGAAAGGTCTCCTGAATTTGCCATTTCTGCAGTGAGTTCTATCACGTGTCTCCTATTTATGGCTCTGGTTATTTTAATGTTCTTTCTCCACTTAGTATTCCTGTATGGCTGCTTATTATTATAAACTATTTGTTCAGCTTTTCAGGTGATTATAAGAACAAACAGTCTAGGAATGATTTGACTTTGTGCATCTTTGACAATGCCCCAACACCCCCCTTTGCTAAGACAGTGTGCTTCCAGACAAGAAAACAAGGAGAGAGTGACTGGATACCATACATCTGAAGAATGCAGACAGTTTCTTACTCAACTCCAGATTTTCTTTTCCCAGGCCTCATATTCAAGCCTTCAGTAGGAATTTGAGAGAAATGCTTTTCTGTGGCTGAGGCTTGGCTGCTTTTCAGGTTCAGAAAGAATCTCCTATATTCACAGGCCCTCTTTTTCATTTCTAATATATCACTAGAAATGGGTATTATCTTCCTTAACAGAGCAGAAAAATATCCACATGTGCATAATGTTTTAGAGCTTCTTTGTAGCATGTTAATCCCTGAGACTAAAAAAAAAAATCTCTTGGTCCTCGTCTCATTTTTAATAGGATAGCAAACTAAGAGGATACATAAGGATTATTCTAATCTCACCCTGGAGCTCCCTCTGGCACTGCTGCCTATCTGGGACCCATTATTGAACAGCCTTCTCCAGTGCTCTAGAAGAGATGTGCTTATCTTGATTTAACAAGTAATGATAGCAAGAGCAAAAGCCTGAGCTGTCACGCTGTAGAAAGAACGGATTAGCTAATTGATTGTGAAAGGAAATATTAGGCTGGAGCTAAACACCCTTCGGGGGTGCTGTCCCCTCCTCACTTTCTTCTTTAGTCCCTTGAGAATTTGTTTGTAGACTGGGAGGTGGGTGTATGCAGCATAACCAGCTACTCCTCATCTTGCAGCTTGCCTTGAGCAGTCCATAGCATGTGCTTTGGGAGAGCAGTGGAGTCAGTGAAGGGTCTAGGACAGCAGCCTGCTGAGGAGCAGCTGAGGGAAGTGGAGTTGTTTAGCCTGGACAAAAGAAGGGTCGGGACAGAAAGAGCTATAAAGCCCTGGAACAGGCTGTCAGGGGAAGTGGTGGAGTCACCATTGCTGGAGGTATTTAAGAGACATGCAGATGTGGTGCTGAGGGACATGGGTTAGGGGTGGCCCTGGCAGTGAAGGGTTAACAGTTGGACTTGATGATCTTAAAGGTTGTCTCCAACCTAAACAATTCTGTGATTCCTTTGCTGTGGCAGAGGTTTCTGAACACAAAGCTTGTGCATCTATGTACTCCTCAAACCTTTGAGGGCTGGGGCCTTAGATAAGGGAGCACACACATCCAGGCAGGAAAGGAACTTATTTCTGGTGGTAGGACACCAGTCCACCTGGAGGTGACAGAGCATATCTGAAACATCCTTGGGACACCACAGGCACGCTGATAGCAGCTACATTTTGCTGTGAGACTCTAGTCTTGGGAGCATCTTTATCCAGAAGACATCACAGAATTTCCCAAGCAGAGGAATGGGTGCTGTCAACAGCTCTGTAATTAATAGTCACAGACATGGTGTCTCCTCCCCTCCCTAGCCCCCCCACCCCTGCCCCATGCTGAAATTTATATCTTGCACACTGCATAGAATGCAAACAGGCACTGGGCTAGTTAAAAACCTACTTATCTTTATTTGAAAGTTTTCTATCCACAGATAAAAGGCAGCTGATACATTGCATAGTACACTTTTTTTTTTTAGTATGTTTATTATTCAGCACAACTGAGAAAAGGCACAATTACTGGCTCTAGCTTCCCACAACAAACAGTGAAGTTAATGGAATAATAAATTAAAGTACTAGTAGTCCACACTATATGTAACAGAAGTGTTAACAAATACAACTAGGACATGAATGATGACTGATTGCTTCCCCTTCTTAGGAGTTCAGTGCCTTAGAGTGGTTGCATAAGTTGGGTTTTTATTACAAGGCAGTGGTGCTGTAAAACACAAAAGCCACACAGGTTTTTTAATTGAATGGGAATGTCTGCAAGAAACCTTGCCAGTGAGGATGAGGATGCTGTTTTCCTGACCCTGTGATCGTTGGCCCTGTTGTTGAGCCCTTGGTGCTGCAGTGAGGCACAATTTATGCTTCAGCTATGATTGAGCCTGGCTCTAAGGCAGTTATGGGCTCACCACCTGTTTATATTGCAGGCACTAGTTATTCAAAGGACCAGACTCCACACACAGCTCAGTATGTGCAAGCAGAGGGGTCGTGCAAGCTCAGGGTACTGGCCATTCAACTGCAGGAGTGCCTTCATCATCCACTATAAATGCTCATTGCTAGAAACTCAGTACCTAGACCCTGTGTGGTAAGAGATCCATGTCAGTGTGCTTGCTTTTTCTGTTTACCTGAACTCAGGTGGGTTTCCAGCTGACAGTTGCTCCCAGGCAGCCAGGCTACGTGGGCCCAGACTGGGTTTCCCAGGGGAGCTGGTCCTGTGCATGGGCTGAAGGTCAGGGTGCTGCCACCTTCTCAGTTGCAAGGCTGTAGAGGATCTGATGGCTACAGAAACCACCTGAGCTCTCCTCCCCTGATCTGACAACTGCAAACTCCTGGATGCAATTAGACTCCTGGTGTACCTCTCAGATGCCTGGCACTTTGTTTCCCCTCTCTCCTTATATACATAATAATGAGGTAGAAGTTTCAATTTGTATTAAAACACACAAAGAAAATGAGAACAATCTTAGTGGGCTAGTAGTCCAACGACCTTCAGAATTAGTAAAAACCTTCACAACATGGCTTTGAGCAACTGAAGTAGCAGAAAAAATTCATTCTAAAAATGCCAGAAAAAGAGTATTAAAAAGTACAGTACTGAGCTGCAAGACATTTTCTTTGTCTGTTGGCTTAAAAGAAAAATTGGATTTTTTTTTTTTTAATTCTCCCTCCGCAACAAATGGCAGAAGCAGATTTTTTTTTATGGCATCAGAGATATAGTGGTAAGAGCACACAGATTCCTAAAGGCATTGAGCAATGACCTAAACATAGGTCATTTATATTAGTTGGCTTTAGCAGAACATTGCTTTTTTATGTGTCATTTGAAGAAAAATCTGTTCCTTCTGCAGTTTATAAGGAAGATCAAAGTAATAGAATAGTATTAATACACTTTACAAGGAGACTTAAATGTCTTATTGTTCATAAAACATTTAAATATAAAGATAACAAATCACCAATGTAGTAAATTTTTGTGCTTTACAACCCCTGCAGTACTAAAGCAAGTTGATATTCATATACCTACCTGAAGTGAGTTAAACTACTGCTCTGGGGGCTACTGCTCGTTGCCTCCACTGTACTCAATACCACAGAGCAAATGAAGTCCAAATTTCAGCTAAAAGAACTTGGTTAGCTTGAATTTCATCCTATTGATTTAATATTGGCAGGAATATGAAAATACATTCATTGTAAGCAAGTTGTTAAAGCCAAAGGGGGGGGGGGAAAGTTCTTACAGCTCTTTTCCAAGAGATACTGGATGTTCCAGCTTTAGCACTACATTTTTAAATTAGGGGGGGGAAAATAAATCCATGAGTAAGGAAGACAAATACTGTTTACAAATCTTCAAGAGGAACATTCACTGACACTAAAGGCAACTTTGCAGACTCACTTTAAATGTATCAATTTGCAATCTCCACATTTACAGAGGCTGCTCTGCTCTGAAAGCTGTTTCCCAATCTGTGCCAAAACATGTGAGGCTGTGTAGAATACTTCTGATGATAGACCTCCAGGCTCTGTTTCTCCATAATTGATTTAGTTATTAGTTATGCAGGGAGAGAAGAGATCCCTGAGGCTTGGTAAAACAGTATTCAGTTACTAAAAGCAGCCCTTTGTGAATTAATGTCATCCTACCAGCTCTTTCTGCTCATTATTCCTTCAAGTCTTGTTTTCCTGGACACCAGCTGTC
This sequence comes from Chloroceryle aenea, assembly GCA_013399075.1. Taxonomy (NCBI): domain Eukaryota; kingdom Metazoa; phylum Chordata; class Aves; order Coraciiformes; family Cerylidae; genus Chloroceryle; species Chloroceryle aenea. Next base: position 230,948 of record VWZY01002119.1, on the reverse strand, counting down.
ACGGAGGAAGTCTCCAGCCCTTTCTTCTCCTGCCTCCCTGGCTGGCTGAAGTTGCACCAGCAGGGTCTGGAGTGTCTCCTTCACCACCTGGATCTCCCTCTGCAAAGACTGTGCAAGCTTTATTAAGGAATAAATCTATAGGTGATTGGCAGTCCCTTTTCTCTTTCCAAGTTATTAAATGAATTCTTGTTCTGCTGCTCACAACAGATGGCCACGGCGATCTAATTGTAGCTTCAAGTTCTTCCAAATTGTTTGGATTAAATATTAATACATTTCTCACACTTGCTTTCAAAAAAATAAAAAATCCAGGCAAATTTAAGTTCTCAAGTAGCATTATTTATCTCTTTAAAAAAGGAAGGGGATGGAGGATGCTTAAATTAGGGGGGGGAAAGAGATGAAGAAATTATACCATGGAGGCAGCAGCACTAGCTGCAAGTTCTCTGCTGGATGGAGGATGGATTTTTAAGCCAGAAACAGAGAGCTGGGTGGATCAGAGCACAGGAGAAGGCAACAGGGCAGTGGGAGCAGTCTGAGACAGAAGCAAGCTCAGCAATGTGTGCTATGCAAGGCAAGGTGGGAATCCAGGTAAGTAGCAAAATTAGCTTATAGCAGAGAAAATGTTTCCACTCTGCTTACCTTCAGAAGGCTTTAATCTTGGCTGAATTATCAGTATAATTATAGCAGAGAAAACACAAATATGAAGCTACATGGTGATTGCTTTGAAGAAGTTCAAAAGCAAAGAGATTAGCAGTAGCAAGGTCATGCTGTCATGCGTTAAAAGGAAAAAGGCCACCTGAAAAGCATCTGATAATTCAGTAAAAATGTCATTTGGAGATAAAATGTCAAAGGAGAGTTTTCCGTGTTTTATTTGCCATTGCCTAGTTCAGGTTTCCTGCAAGGCACCCTGGAAGAAAATGATGGCTAATGGCTTAGTCTCTTAAGACACTTTCTATGTCCCTCCTTCCTCAGCAACACAATAACAGAGGGAAGGTGTAAGGTGGTGGCAACAAGAATCCAGCAGGGGCAGCAGTGACCATGCTGGTGATGAAGGGAGCCCACGCACAGAGAGAGTGGAGATTGACAAGACTTGCACAAGGGTTTTTAAGCAGCTGGGCTTCCTAAGCTTTTTGTTCTGAGGAGCAGACTGTCTTGGGAATAAGCACAGTATAATACAATTGGCCTTTCTGCTGATAATCTCATCTCAGTGAGACTATCCATTGCTGAATCAAGTGCAAGGACTGGATATAGCTCAGTGAGATAACCAACCTTGTCTTCTGTTCCACAGCTTACTCTACGTGGAGACCAAACCAAGGACAAGAAGTCAGAGACTGCTGAAGCTCCAAACCAAAGACCAAGTCTGTGTGAACAAGTCCAAGGCCTCCTGTATGGGTATCACTGAAAGGTAAGAACCTCAAAAGGCTAACCCAAGTGGGTCAAGGGAGAGAGGAATCATTTCATTTCTAGCAGTATATTGTCAAATTATCTTTGAGAGCTCCAGAAACTCACTTCAAGGGAAATGAAACGGGCTGACGCTGAAAGAACCCAGTTGCAAAAATACAGGAAGGATAATGCACAAGGACAAGCTTTATCCTTTACAGAGCTCAGCCATTATGAAATGTTCTTTTACTCGACCCCAATGTCAATGCAATGTCAAGAAAAAAATATCCCCTCAGGTTATGTGACTGCAAAAAGTGATCTGGTAGTTTTGAAAAATGGTAACTAGAGAGGACTAGGGGAAGCTGGATGAATCATGACTGTTTCAGGCAGTGACAGTTATGCTTTTAAAAGGACTTCTGGCTGCTTTTGATTCTGTTATCAGTTCCTCAGAATTTCATTTTTGTGTATTTACATACATTTCCTATGATGCTTTACTCTTAATATGTTCACCACGAGTAGTTGTGCATATCTCTAATTTCTGGACAGCTCTATTAATCTCAAAGGGATTCTGTCTCTGATTACAAGTAATAGCAGTACACATAAAATTCTCCTATGCTAGGATCTCAAAGCACTGTACAAGGACAAATTAAATATGCTTTGCATCTTCTCTCAAGTAAGAAATGTTATTATCTTCTTCTAAGTGGTCTTGGGCTGTCCATCCTTCTGCAATATTATCGTGAGGCTCTGCTGAAAACCTGACTGGTAAACCAGAAATTCTTCAGTTTATGAACACCATGAAGCCTCTGAAACATAATTACTTTTGATGCAGAGTCTTTGACTACATGCTGTTATTTGTAATATCCTGAGCAATTACAAAACTCTTTTCAGGGAGGGGGAAAAAAAAAAAAAGAAAAATTGAAATGTTTCACTGCTGGTGGATTGGAAATCTTGAAGGATGGAGAAAAATTAATACAACAGGGAAAGAAACAAAGACAGAGCAACAAAAGGACTGCATAGTTTAACTGCATAGTTTAACTTTAAATAATCTCATAAATAACATCACAACCAGTTGTTGATCAGTAACTGTCAAATGAGCCTTTATGGTTAGGCAAAAGCTATGGTAGCCACATACAGAGGTTACCTCTGGACAAACAGCTTCACCCATTTTAACAATGAAACAAACCTCAGTTTTACATAGGTCCACATGCAAATGTGTCCTTCATGCTTAAAGTCTCTACCCAGTGCTGGAAATATTAAGCCAGTATCAAAAGCAAGAGACAAAACCAGTTTCAAGTATGAACATTTTCTGGTCGTGCTGCCTTCCTGTTAAGAACTGGCAAAATCTCTCCTACTCACAAGCAGGAAACAAAAAGACTTGGGAACAGCTTCACACAACCACAATCCATATTCTGCAGCAATGCTGCAGGTCTAACATTGTCTTGGTTGAAGCTTTTCAACCTGTTTGTCGTCTTCTCTTTAAAAAATGTGACCATCCTGACAGAGTCCAGGATTTGCAAGGATATAAAAAGTAGATTTAATTACTGCAGACTTACTTATTTTTGGGAAAAAAATAAGCTCATCAATGTAGCCTCTGTTCCCTTGGCACAGATGCTTAGGGAAAAGGGACAAGAGGCTGATATTTCAAACCTGTTGCCTTCCTCTAGCAATGGCTAGAACCTGAGAATTAAGACAAAAGGCCTTGGAGGGAGAGTCAAGATGTTCTGCAGAGTTGAGGTGAGTGCCTATCTGATTTTGTAGAACAACAACAATTTTGGACATCTGAAGAGGAAATTAAGTCTTGAAGAACAGAAATATCCAGAAAGAAGGATTTTTTAACTGGTTAACTGTTTGAATACTTGAACATTACAGTGGGGGGGGCAGAAGCTCAGCTAGATGTCCTACTACACAACTGCATGTAACACCAGTCACCTGCAGACACAGGGGCCAGCCAGCTGGAAAGGAGCTGTGCAGAAAATGACCTTGAGGTCATGGAGGACAGCAAGCTGTACATGAGCCAGCAATGCATCTTGAGACAAAAGCAGCCAACAGCCTCCTGGGCTGGATTAAGAAAAGCATTGCAAGCACGTGGAGGGAGCTGATCCTTCCATTCTCGTCCATTCTCCATTCAGTCCCATCTGGAGTGCAGGGTCCAGTTCTGGGTTCCACAGCACAAGAAAAATATGGACTTACTGGAGTTACTGCAGCACAGGGCTGGTCTAATGGACTGGAGCATTCATCATATGATGCTGAGAGAGCTGAGACTGCTCAACCTGGAGAAGAGAATGTTCAGGGGGATCTTTAGCCAATAGCTGAAGGGTAAGAATGATGAAGAGGGAGCTAGATTCATCTCACTAGTGTCCACTGACAGAATAAGAAGCAACAGACAAATATTCCAAAATAGGAAATTGAATCTGAATACAAGAAAACTTTTTTTCTTTACTGTGAGTGTGGTCAGAAAGATGTGAAAGATGTGCACAGAGAGGTTGTGGAGTCTCCAGCCTTAGAGATATTCAAACCCTGACTGATCCTGCCCTACATGACCCTGCTTAAGCAGGGCCAAATAGTCTCAAGAGGTCACTTCCAACTAAACAATTCTGTCACTATGTGCACTATATGCCAAAGGTCCAGCAAAGAAGTCAGATAATTCAGTATTTCTTTGGAATGACCTAGATTTTGACCTTTTAGAAGTGTGCTCTTGGGACTGAAGGAAAGACATTGAACAAGTCCCTGCTGCTCCTACACAAGGCCTGTGGGATTTTCCAGCAAGAGAGCAAAAGGGCCTTTGGAAGTCTAATGCTTAATTCTCCTTTGTGATACTAAAACCAGGTTAGAAAGCTTCCATTTCCCTCCTCCACTGTTGTCTCCCTCTTTGCATCCATGGGGGTGTTTCTACAAACTAACATAATACTCCTCTCACATAAAAAGCAAAATACTCCCCAGAAACAAAAAAACTCAACAGAATGACTGCAACGTGTTGAAAAATGGGATCACTTCAGTGGCCAGAATATCATGTCTCTAAATCACTTGTTCCAGCAAAATAAGGAAAGCAAAGAAGCTGCAGCACACAAGAGGAAATAAACTGAGCTACCTCCATCATGGCACAAACAATACAAATGGAACCACGTTCTCTCAAGGTGATGCACATTGGGAAAGGCTCACCCTCCTGTCATCCAAAATACCATCAAAGAATGTGCCAGTGCCAGCTGTCACTCCTGTGGGACCACAGGACTTCTTACAGGTTCACCCAGGGTGAGAATCCTCAGTGAGGTACAACCAAGGGCTGAATTCTCCACTTCTAGGCTTCTGTTGAAAAGCTAAGTTGGTGTAAAGCAAGATTTGTACCAAAGCCTGACATATGATAAAGGTGAAGGGGTAAGCAAAGTGACCTGCAGTGCATAATGAATGTTTAGGCACAATATTCTATTTTCAAAATAACTGTTTATAATGATGGTTTTAAGGTGAGGAATGGAGATTGCTTTTATAATAATAGTCTAGCCAGGTTTGCTTCCTACAAAAGCACTTTCACCAGCAGGAACTATTATATGTATTCAAATTGTCTATCAAAATGTAACTGCTAATTAAGAACAAAAATGACTGTGAAATTGCAATATAGGCTCCATTCAATTTTACCAGGAATTCCAGGCCTTTACTTTCAGGAAAGCAACACCTCTCTCATCAGCTATGTGGAAAACAGAATGAATCACCTTTTGTCCTTTGTTTTTTCCAATTTTCCAAAGGATTTGTTTGGGAAATGGGGACTGTTTTGATAGACTCACCAATGCTTAACCATAATTTAATGTTTTATGGGTTTATCTGGTTACACTACACAGAATTTAGCAAATATGTCACAGTGTAACAGAGAAACTCTTCCCCACTTCCCCAGTGTGTGATGTTTTTAATGCAAAAGTCCAGTTTAATATTTGCTCTGAAATGTTCAGCAATAAATGACAATCTCAAGTGGGTCTGTGCCTATACTCAGGACCAGAAAAATGCCACTGGATTTCTCCTGTGTTCAAGCCATGCTGACACTTGCAACAAGCAGCACATTTGATTTAAGTGCTATGGCATCAAAACATAGAATTTAAAACAATGACATCTGGAATTTTTCTCCTAATGCAAACTGAATTATTAATCAAAGCTACAGCCCACACTAAACATTGGCAAATGGCTCCAGAGTACCAGGAATTTATTTTTCTCAGTGGACTTTTTTAATAATCAGATGACAGGACTAATTTCCATCTGTGCAGCCCTCAGAATTTTTACCTAATACTGTTTGTAACGTTCATGTGTAAGGCAGTTTTTTGGGGGATGAGGGGAAGGGGGAAAATAATCAGCAAAAAATTTATCCTACCAATTCCAGGTCTTTAAGGTCCTGCTCTCAGAGTTCTACAGATTTTTAATGAACTGCCTAACTGTCTAATATTTGGGGTAAGACATTGTTTTAATTAAAACCAGGTACCCTACTATGCAAACAACATCAATTCTTCTACTGAGATTAATTATTGGCACCAATCTCAGTGCCAGTACCTGCAATGCAGGCAAATTACCACGAGTCAAAGTTTAATTTATAGGCACTGAGCAGTTTTTATTTAAAAACAACCCCTCTCCAGGTCTGTAGCAGTATGGTAGCTGTAGTTCTCATTCCTTTTTGAAGTACAGCACAGCAATTACATGTGCCAGATGGTTACATTTTATGCACATTGATCCAGCCTACCTCTGAAATAGCAACTGGATGTTAATGAGGGGTAGCTGAGTTGCTGAGCTGCTTCTCTGTATGTCCCTGTGTTTTTAACATGGTTTCTTATTTTGTGCCTGATGGCCATGCTAGGACCAGGATTTCACACACTCTGCACTTCTCTATCTAGATAATGTGAGCTGAGTCTTACTGGTAGGGGAAACCAGATCTGTATCAGACACTGAGAACAGGACTCTTCTCAAACTTTCTCAAACTTTCAGTTTAGATTTTATGTTTTCAACTACCTCTGGTGCTTTCAACAGCTACAAAGAAATACTCACCCCATAGAAAATATACCTACTACTATTTTACATACTTTGCATTTCATTCAGAAATCAGAAAATCAGTTTTTCAGCTTATTTCACCTTATCTAATAAAAAGTAACTGTGATCAGACCTGATAATTTGGTTTGAATATGAACTTAAGCCCACTGCAAAGAACCCATAACTCCAAAACTCAGTGTTATTTTATTAGAGTCAAGGAGAAAAGTTCATCTGAGAGCAAATATGTTTATAAGGAATTAGATGCCATGCACACACACAAGCTACACCCACCCAGTACAGCTCTGCAGAGAAAGCTCACAAACAGCATTGGGGAAACAGAACTGCAACTGAGCACACACACTGTAGATATCATTAAAAGAATAGTTCAAACTGGTAAATAATATTTCTGTACATTGAAACGCACAGAAAAGAAAGATTTGAAGTAGTAATAAATTGGTGACTGGATTTCTCCCCTCTGATGAGACCCTTCCCAGCACCTTCTCTTCCTCTTCCACCCAGTCCACTTCTTATCCTCTCTCTAAATTCTCTCCCACGGGACTACTTGCCTCAGCTTAGGAGGAACTGAGTCCTTACTAGCACCATCATCATCATCATCTCCACTCACCTTCAGCTGCCTCTGTTAGTCTCTGCAACTTAATTTATTGGTCTTTCTTCATTATCCCATTGCCTGCCACTTCTCCACTAAAACCTACCTAACCAGCTAACTACCTTATCTTCCTTAGCGTCATTCATTTTCTCTTTTCCCTTTCTTAGAAGAACAAAATCTGTTTTCTGACAAGTTTTTCTAAGAAATCTACAAATGAAACAATACCCTGTGATCTTAAATTCTGAAAAATGTTCACAGGTGTAGGCTCAATGAATGCCTCATAAAGGTTTAGCAATCTTCATTCAGATAATGAATCACAGATGAAGTGCAGAAAGAGATAAGGGTGCTTTATAAGACATCATCTCATCTAGTTAACTTGTACTGGGATGTTAGAGGCAGATTAAATTGCATAGGATGCCCACATGATGAATCTGCTGGCCTTTTGTTTTTTTAAAAGGAAAAAGTCCCAAACTACATGTGACAATATGTACAGTCTGAGTCAATGATGTAGCATTTAATTTAGTTAAATCATGTTGGGAAATGCAGGTGCATGGATGCTTGTATCCATGAGGCTTTTGGTGCTCAGGGATATTCACTTAAATGAGCATTTCAAACAGAAGGATTTTAACAGTAGAATAAAGGCTTCTCAGTGCCTAATCTCAGTTTACAAAGAACTAACTTCTGTTTAAATCAATTAATGCTGGATCAGACCCCAGTGAAAAAGCAGCACAGGAAAACCTGCTACAACAAAACCACCCACTTCACCAAGACAATCAATTCTCCCCTTCTTAATGTATTTAATCTACTTTAAAAACTAGTTTTCCATGTCAATCTGAAAGGTATTTCACATACATACTTACACAGACTGATACGTAGCTACAGCTATATTAAAAAGGATATGAAGAACTCCTTCATCAACTCTGCAGGCAGAATTATGCAATTGATCTTCCAGATGCACCAATTTCTCACTTATTGCTTCGCATTTTTCTCCCAACTCTGCAGAAAATATGAAGAACTCCTACATGAAGTTGGAAAAGAAAAGAAAAGACAGCATGTTTGCTGCTGACTGCACTTTTCTACATCAAATTTGCATCAAATTAAAGGAAAAATAAAGTATTAGTAAAGAGACAAGATATTTTGCAGTGCAAAGACTTTGCCTGAAAGTAAATTCCCCTTCGAGAGACAAAAAGTTGTTGCTAGATAATAAATTAGTGCTTTATATGAGATGGATGAGCTTGTGTTCCCAGTCCACTTCCCAGCAGAAACGTCATGATCTCAGTATCACCAGAGGATTAAAGGGGTGTAAAGACTGAGCTGCTCTCCCTCTTCCCTGGTGTCTCACCACAGCAGGGAAGGGAAATTTCACACCAGCTAAAACATTCAGGTTCCTAAGTTTCAAGTTGTTCATGTAAATATGACTTCACACTTTTAGGCCATTTAAATATTTCAAGCAGCATCACTTTTGGTATCTCAAATAAACATAAAATGCACTTATTACTTTGAGAAAAAAGTCTGGCTAGAACACTTAGGGACTTTACTCAACTGATCACAGAAAATGCATCAAAGATTACAAGATGAAACTACACTTTTTTTACTGTGTTATCATGAAACAAGACTAAATTTTCAAAACCAATGCTTCTCTACTTAGAACTTAATACTGACAAACAATTTCTGATTTAAATTGAGTATTTTAAACCAGCTGCAAAGTCCTTCCTGTAAATCTGTCTGTTTTCAGATATACTGCACAAGAGTTTATTTGTATCTTTCATATTTTGTACTGAGAATCAATCCAAATAAGCATCAAATATAAGAAGGAGGGGAAAAGAAAGAAGCAAATCAACCAATTTGTGCAGCACTGAGATAAGTGTCTCCTTTCCTGCTCTAGGCATCATAGTGGTGTCTACAGTGAACGACAGAATTTATCTGTAAGGAAAAGATTATGGTGCCAAGAAGTTGTTCTGCTGGAGCCATGATGAAAGAAATTAAGTCATTCATCAGTTGGAATCCAGAAAACTGGATTTTATTTTTTTTCTAGACCCAGCCTATTCATTCATCCATAAAGCCAGCTGCACATATGCAGTTGTCAGAGAGGACTCTGTCCATTCTGCCTCCCATCCTGATCCATGCATTCCAGAATCCAGTTCCAGAATCCAGCTCCTGAATCCAATTCCCACCTGCTGCTGTAATTGCCATGGGGGTGGGGGGGTAGTGCTGTTTGGTTCAATATTGGGTTTGTGTTTATTTAATTTGATCATTATTAGTGTTTTTAGCAAACCTGGTTTAATTTTCACTACCAATCCAGAAGTCTCTCTACGTTATTCCCTTTCTTTTCCCCTTGGGGAAGGGAGAGGGGTTAACAGAAAGTGTCTGTCACTCATCCAGGCTGGCCCAGCCCTAACCATTGACACAGAGGAGGAGACACATTCTCCCTACAGCAACAAGGGATGTCTTTCTCTCAAGACCAGGGACAGAAGATAAGGTCCAAGCCTTCCATCCAGCTGCTAAGTCATTTTTCAGTACACCAGCAGGACTCCATATGCTGTTAGGGAGTAGGATAATCCAGGAAATTTATATCAATAGAAAGCTTTTAGAGAATCATTTTGTGACACGCATGCAATAACAGATGACCTAAAAGATCAGATCACCTAAAAGATCTTGGGTCTTGGGATAGAAGAGTCAGTAAATTGCAACTGGAGGGATATCTAAAGTTATGAACATCTAGAAAAAGCTCCACTTCTGAGCACTGATTTTTCTCTAACAGTTAATTACACATAATTACATTATGCATTGGTATTTGATATTTCTTTTCCCTTTTAAAATCCATCTTAAATACAGCCCAGGAAAGAAAGGTCCCAACAGAACAGAAGGAAGGAACCCAGCAAAATGTCTCCAAGACATTAGGACAGCAAGTGAATGCTTATTCTGTATCAGAGGCATCTCAGGATGCTTTGCATTAGTACTAACCTGTATTTTGGGGTTCTGATCTTTAGCTGGTAGCTATTACTCCACTGCAATTCCAGGCAAGGACTTCACTGGTGTATTGGTCTCACATTAAACATGTTTAGAAATCAGAAACTGATTTATCTCACTGGCTTTAATTTCTTTGCCAACAGAAAACTTAGATTCTCACTTGAAGTAAAATGTCCATTCTATCTCATGTAAAAAAGTAGTGTCTTCTTTTGAATTATCACATTTTGAGTGCATTATGAATTGTCTAAACATGTAACAAAAAGCCTGTTTCCTTTGGAAATGAGCAATGAGTACTAGGAAAATGTACTCATTGCAGAATGGTTACAGTAGTATGGGAAGGTGGGGCAACTGGAGTATGTAAAAATCAGATCAAACTTGTTTAGGTCTTCAAACACTTGAAATCCATTTAATCATAACTATATGGCTACGTGTGCACTGAAGTGTAACTAAACCAGCTCCATGAGGCAGGGGTTCTGTTCTAATAGTATTACATTTCTATTAGGTATTTTGCAGCTTAATTTCTCTTTAATACAACAATAAGAATGGATGGATCAACTATGACCCAGCTCCCTTTTTAGCTGAAATGAAATGAAAAATTCCTCCATAGTTTAGACAAACATTATCTCTCAGGAACTTATTTGCAGGCATCACATGAAAACCATCATAAAATCATAAACCATCATAAAGATTATGATTTTCAAGAACATATATATGGCCTTTCTTATTTTGGACTGGAAAGATGTGGTCATGCACAGAAGTATAACTTCAGTTTAACATCAAGTAGAGTTACAAATTAAATGGAAAATAAATATACAGCTCTCAAAAATATACAAGAATAATTCTGAATTTTCAACCAATTCCACAGCTTCTGCCCCCAGACCCTTATTTGACAAAAGCTCGAGAACCCAAAGAAGTAGATAGGAAAGTTTTCTCTCAGTGCCTTTCATGCCTAGAAACATCACTGGTAAGATTTCTATCTGACATTTATCTATGTTGGTAGGGAAACTGCTGTGAGTGACAGCTGGGAAGTGACACTTTACACTGATCAACAACATCTCTGAGAGCAGAGCGGACTCTGCCTCCAGCTCAACATAGAAATAAAATAAACCCAAACTCATCCAAGCTTTTAGGTTATGTCAACTCTACAAGCTACTGTCTTAAGAAGTCTTAAGAATTCTTTGGTTGTTTTTGCACTAACAGCACTTTTAGAAGGAGCTAAGAGAAATTGCAGGAGTGAGGAAGGAGCTGAGATGCAGAATTGCTTTATGGAGTTTTCTGTGAACAGGGGATGTAGTTGGTTATGGTTTTCCCCTGTAAATCCTTAAGCAGGTGAAACCAGCACAAACATGGCTGTGATTTGGTATTATTTAAGATTAAATTCTTCTGCCTTATCATGCAATGCAGAAACTCTTATTCTCTCCCAGAGATGTGAAAGCCTGATGCAAGAAACAGGAAGAACAGACAATGTTCTGGCTGATGCACAGCTGGAGCATCAGCAGATTGAATTACAAGCAGAGGGAATGGCTTCTGCATTAGTCTTTCATTTTACCCTTTTACAAGTCATTTTAGTCACCTATGAGCAGCAGCTCCTTGACAGCATTACTCGAGGAAAATGTCTGATCAGCTTTTCCAGTGCAAAACCCTTCCATGCTCTCTTGGATCTAGCTCAGCAATTTTATATAGAAGAATCAGTATTTCAGGAGCTAGTTGATATCTATTAGGGATTACAGATTACAGTCTGTTAGAGCCTGGTGGTTGTGCCAAGAAGCAGGATTCCCAGATATATCCTTAAAATTCATTCTTTCTACAGAGTAACTTTTGTAAAAAGGTGTTGCCTTAATTCCAACTAGCAATATCATAACCCAAGTAAGAGGCCTTTGAAGACCTTCTGCAGAACATCAAACCAGATTCCTTTCACCTGTACTAAATCCTCTCTCTTCCATAATAGCTGAAATCACTCAAAATAACAGCTCAGAAAATTGTCCTTGTAGACAGATACTTCACATGGCACAAGATTTAGAACAGTGACTTACTGTTGGCAGAAATACTGCACGCTCACCCTTGCAGAAGTTAACAGAAAGGGTGAGCACTTGAAACTCCAGAATATCAGGCTAGGGCATCTCTTAAATAATTTCTAGAAACAAATGCATCAGGCCATATGTTTGTCCTGCTTGAGCAGATGCTTCAGTCACATTCAGGCTAAGTGCACGTGCCCTCAGATAAAGAGCTCCACGGCCATAAGATGTCTAAAGTGAAGGTGGAGGAAGCATTTGCCTCTGTTCTGTATCCAAGATTTCCTGCCCTGCAAGCATTGACCTGGGTAGGTGGTATAGATGAAGGTGGCAAAGTGGCCACTAAGAAGAGGTCTTGTCTCTTACTCGGATAATAATGCATGTTACTCACAACCAACACCATCCTAGCATCACGGCAAGGCTGACCAGAAGCAATCAAGGTCCACCAAAGCCTGCTTGATGACTTGCAGTGTGATCAAGCCCAATGTGACTGTCCTCTCCTGGTGTCTGGCTACCTGACTCTTAGAAGCTGACAGGGATTTTGTGGTTCTGGTTGCAGGGCAGAGCCTCCCACAGGGCTAAACTGCCCTTGCAGTGAGCAAGTCTTCCTACTGCAAACTTCCCTTGCTACAAACCAAGATGATCACAACTCATTTTACCCCCATATAGCACACAATGATAACTAACAGATGTTCTCTCTATCATTATTTTTAAGTGATTGAAGACTTTGCCTTTCAAGCAGACCAGGATTTCTACACTTTTCTATTCCTTTCCTTCTTTTCTTCAGTGTGTTCCCATCTACTACAGAGCGAGGTGCCTCGACCAGTGCCATAGTCCTCTGGAGGCTTTGACATTCTCAACTAAGCACAGCAATTATTTCTGTCTTACAACTGACATTCCCATTAATGAGGCTGAAAATGACATTTGCCCTTTCTTGCAATGGGATGAAAAGTAATGAATCCCACTCTATTTGTAGTCCACTATAGCCCTGGATTCTCCTTCTTCAGTACTGTCATCACTGTCACCTCAGCTGATATTTACCATCTGTATACATACATACAACTTTCTTTCTTCCTCAAATGCAATTTGCACCTGTCTTTTAACATATCCCATCTTATTGATTTCAGGCTATTCTTTCAATCTACCAAGAGCATTTGGAATTCTAATCCTAATTGAAATTATGTTGACTGGCACATAAACTCCTGGCCCATCTCCTTTTTAAAAGCAAATAGCAAGTTTGCCTTTTACTGATCCCCTGGGACTTCAAGCTTCCTCTAGGAGTTTTCAAAGAAGCTTGTTAATGGTTTGGAGATTGTTTTTCTTGGCTCCTATGTACTCAGAAGAAAATTCATCAGTCTAGCCTGCCTTGAGTACATCTCACTTGCCTTGGGATCCTTTCCTGGGCTTGTCTCTCGTTACCTCCAAGTGAGTACTAAGACCACTACATAGGTAGACATAGTTCATCATTTATAGAAAAAAAAAACAAAAGCAAAGACAAGAAGGAAGAAAAATCCTAATAACTTCTGTCCTCTGCTTTCATATCATTATTTTTCTCATTCATTTTTCTTATTAGAAGACACTCAAGGTTTCCTTCACCTGTCACCCACCTACAGGTTATCTCTGAACCCTGTTGCCATTTCTCATGTCTTGTTTACAGTAGCTTACCATGTTCACTGGTCTTACTGGTTCACTCTTACACTCCACAGTACCCTTTCAGGCTCATCCTCAGGAACATTTCCTTTACTTTACAATATTCTTTTGGGCCACTGAAGAGTTGCTGACATAGACACATAGTCTATTACTGTGTTTGCTCTTCTCTGCACCAAAAGGAGATGGGGCTGTACTATAAACACGATGCCTTCTAAAGGATACTGAGGGATCTGCTAATGCCTCCTCCTCCAGAGTTTGCCCCCCAGAAACTCACCTGTTGCTTCTCTGATTTTGAGTTTTCATTTCATGGAGGTGGTTATCCACCTTTTATCAGTAGAGGGATCAAGGTTGTTTCCCAATTACTTTTGCCCTTATCACCTTTCACTTACAGAATGCTAGCTTGTTCCATCAGCCTGCTTATGTATATTGAGGAGACTGCAGCTCTACACCATGCTCCTCAGTGTCTTAAATGCTGCAGTTGAGGCATAAAGCTTTCCAGCCAGCTGGTTTGCAGCTCTGACCTACCCTCTCCCCACCATTGCATGCTTTCCTGACATTCCCTTTGCTTGCACCGATCGCCTTCCCTCCTCCAGAGGGATACAACACCACATGAGAGTGTTAAATGACTCATCAAAATCACAACCCAACGCTGGCAAATCTTCCCCTCTTGGATCTTTCAGCACAGCTATGGAGGAGTATCCTTGGAAAAGCATCTACACAGGAATAGAGCTTTCCACTGTCTTCCAGAACCCTGCTGTGGTCTGGGTGATAACAGCCCTTCCATCCTCATCTCTAGTAGACTGGAGATCTGCCCCGAGTGCAGGCTTCCTAAAATGAGTGCACACTACTGCACTGGCTCATTTAATTAAACTGGGACCATGCCAGTTCCTGCTGTGGGAGGAGAAGCCTATTTACTGACTTACCAATAAAACCTCACAGTGGGCCAGGACTTGGAAAAGAAACAAAAGCATCAAACTGTTTTCTAGTGTCCACATCCCACTGTGCTAGGAGTCAGCATAGCTAAGTATCATTTGTAAGTGGTTCCTAGGATTGCTCACTCCCATCTCTGCTCCCAGGTCACTAAGAAGCCTGGAATGGCTAAGTCATCTGGAATGACTAACAGTGCTCTTCTGCAGGCAGCAGGGAGACTGACATGAGAATGGGGAACCAGAGCATCAAAGGAACATTTAGGCAAAGTCTTGGCATGGTGCAGGGTGCTGACAATTTCACAGAGCTTTTATAGAATTGTCTACAAGTCAGAATCACTCCAGCTGTGACAGGTTAGTAGAACCTGGCTTTCCAGAAAATTTCCATTTCCTTTATTTGTATCTCTGCTCTCTATCCTCTTTATGCACTTTTTTCCCCCTCAAAACTTCAAAAGACTGAAGTTCCTCTGCTGGTGACAACTCAGAAATATTAAGCTGTTAGTGAAGAGTTCACAGTGGCAGCTCTCTGTGCCTGTGAGCTCTGGTGTGGTTGTAAACCCGGCACAGATGTTCTGGAAACATCTCCTGTTAAGCAATTTCTTCAGTCAAGGGCTGGACACAAGCATGCATTTGTATTCTCATTTGCTTTGGTCCAGATTCCATAGGCAATTTTTAGTTTCCAGCAAATATTCATCTGTCTTGTCAGCTATCACTACCAATGTGTCCTTCAGTGTTTTCCTCTGTGGGCAGGTGGGCTTTTTGCTACTTTTATCCCATGGGACCACCTGCCCCTATTTCACATCACCTGTGGACACAGGCACGTGAACAGTTTTGCTATAACTGACAGCAAAGTTTGCAGCTAGGAAAGGGTATTTGCATTTTCTGCAGAGTTCACCTTCACTCTCAAGGCTTCTTGTTTTTATTTATGCTGAACTCACACAAGCAGTCTACCCTGGGTGTGCTCTCCTATCACAATCTCCTTGTACACAAGGTCAACAATCTGAGCTTGGTCCTGCAGTCTGATTATCTTTCCTGAAGCATTCCAGATGCTTTACAGTCTTTGGATTCATTGGTGGGAATCCAAAGAAATGCCTCATTTGAACAGTTAAATAAATAAAAATTGCAGTTTGGATTAATTACTATGTGTTTGGCTGAGTACTTGTCACTTGGACTTGACAGGCAGCATGTATTCTGTTATGGAAGGTGAACTGGGGGTTACTTACCCGTGTAATTAATTTGCTGGCTGGACACAATGCTTAGGTACAAAATTTCCTTAATATGTAAGTTGCAACCCAAAGCATATGAACATAAATATCACAGAATCAATGGAGCAGACTGAATCAGTACAGCTCTTAGAACTGGTGTAACTTTCCTTCCACATCTATTACCTAACTGCTTAGTTTGCATGTAGACAGATTTTTGTATGTAAGCAGATTTTTCTCATCACTTACTCCCATAGGAAATGCATCTTATGTCACTCAGTTATCCTAGATTTTCTTCAATGCATACACTAAGATCTGATGTTTTTATTTAGGAAAATAGTGGAAAATTACAAACATCCATGAAATTTCTATTACCCTGCATTCTGCTGCAGTATACTTTTATAATTCAAAAATAAATTCAAAGATATTTTTAGTGGTACACAAAAAAAAAACAAGGAAAGCATCATGACTTTGTTCCATTCCTAAGCATCATTACAGTGCTACAGTGAGGCTGGCTAAATATTATTGGTCCTGCTTTCCCCCAACATGTTCATCCTGTTGTTGGTGTGTATTAAATGGACTACACAGGATTTAACTATAAACTCCCTGAATTATGCAGCAATTTTGTCATTATCTTCAGTGGAAAAAAAAGAGACGAGCCCACTCTAGTTGTGCCTGTGTGGTTTTTCTAAGTGCTCACACACTCTCTAGCAATTTTTACCCAAAGGTAATACTAGAAAAAGCAATGTCATTAGTTCTAATTGAGAAAAGTCTGTGCATTATCACCACTTTATAGTGCCTAGAAAACACTTACCTCAGATAAATGACCTTCTGCTCCAAATGAAATGTCTTCCATAATCTGTTAGAGACAAATTATTAAGTATATGGTAGATAGATGCTCTATAAACATTAAGATTTAAATGCAGCTTGTAAAAGACCATATAGCACATTAAAAAGTTATATAAGCTGAACGATTATATCATTTTGCTTCACATTCATGAAATATTTCAATTGTATTTATAAAGAATCAGTGGCAGCCACCCAATACTGAAAGCTAAATTTGAATACATTATACTAAAGCCTAGTTGTGCCTGTGTGGTTAAATCTTTGGCTTCCCAGTTAAAACTCACGTGGAATACAAACTTTTCTAACAGATCTATACACCACTGAAGGGTCTACAGAAACCTTTTTGGCACAAAGCCTGCAAGTGTTTTTGGGCAGGAGAAAAGACCCCACTGATGTTTTGTTATTGACAACACCCTCTAACTACAGTCAGTTCCTCTTTCAAAAATTCCTTCATCTGTAAAGCCTATAATAAATTAGCCAACATTTCACTGGTTGGCTGAGTAATTTGATGTTAATATTACTGGAAAATCATTACTACCTATCATAGATAACACTGATAATCTTGAAATAAATTGAGACAGGGATATTACTTTGCTAGGGCAATACTTAGTATCACAGGTATGTGCACATATACATGTTAAAATAAATATACATGTAAAATAAAGTGCAAAATAATTACACTGCCACACAATCATTATTATTACTGGCTACTGTTTTCAGCAAGATATCTGAAAAAAGGGTTGCCCAGATTTCTTTTACCTGTAATATTCATTTTCCAATTATCTTTTTACTGAAAAACCCATGTAATCATTATGCATACTGAGATGTTATGATCTCCAGCCAGAGTTCACATTTTTAGCTGTAGAGAGCACCCCACAGTAGCACAGGCAGGTAAGGGACATCTTACTGCCCACCACATGTGACTTCCCAGTGATGATCTGATCCCTGTGTACAAGGCAGCTGCCTGATGCTACAGAAATCCTTTCCAGCTTGGATCAATACAAAACCCACTCAAAAGCTGACATTTCAAATTACGATTAAATTCAAAGATTCCAAGTTATTTTTGAAGCTCTACAAATACAACATTAATTAAACTCAAATGAATGCACTGTTTATTTAACTTTCTAAAGGCTTTGTCCTTTACTCATTGGACATCTGCCTCCTGGACCACGGGCTATCTCAATGCACACTAATGAGCTGCAGCTTGCTGACAGATGCTTTTTTGGTGCTTGCTATTGCTAAATTCTGAAAGATATTGTGTCATATCCTGTGATGACTTCTTTTTAATGACAGACACTACATTAAATATTAATTACTTATTCATTATTGTCCACTTAGTATCACTTAGAAGACTTAGCATCTCAAAAAGTGAATCAAATGAAGGCTTTGCAATTACAGACCATCTCCCCAAACCCAGAGTGCTCTACAAAAGATCCCAAAACATCATCCCAGATGGCAAAACTGAATTATGCAGAGGAGGAAAAAGATGGTAGGTCTTACACTTACCTCTGCTCTCTGCTTCTTCTATGGTGAAAAAGAAATTATCTCCAAAGAATTCTGATGGGATAACTACCAAAAATGCTGACTTACAGAAGGTAACACTACTGAATTTTATTTTTTTTACCTTGTAACTTTAATCACCTCAATTTTCTTGAAATCTAGTAGGTGTTTCTTTCCTTCATAGTGATTAAGAGGGAGCACTGCACAGCATGCCAGATAGCAGAAGGAGAAGAAAAAAGGATAGGTCAGGAACTCAAGCCTGCAGGTGCACACATACATACTCATGTTCATCAAGATACTTGGTGTTAGGGAGGTCCCAGCACACACACATATCTGTTTATTAGTTATCACTGGTGTTTCTGGGGTTATAAAAAGGTTTTGCTTACACACACATTATCAACAAGCAAAAAATAAAGCAAGGTATCATAAGGAGTGGAACAAGCAGGCGTTAATGTCTGAAGAGAAGCGAGATGTTACTGTGTACTGTAGAAATCACCCAGATATTTATCCAACTAATGATGAGCATAGCAACTTCCACCTCACATATCACCTGGGAAAATAATTTGCAGTCAGTTTAAAGGTATGGAACATTTCTGGGATGAAATAAAGAACCCATCTTCAATGCCTCAGAGACTGGGGAGAAAATCAAGCCCGATCAGTCACAAAAAGCCAAACTATAAATGTGAGAATGGGGCACACTAATTTCATCAAGATAGCTACCATCTGCATCTATGAGCATTCAAGAGTCTCTAGCAAAGGCATTAGACAACAAGCTTTCACGTGACTGAGACTAGTGATACCATCTAGAACTTTTCTCCAGCATTTTATTTTGTAATATTTTAATCTGAGTTATTTGAAATTGAGAGGAGTGCATCTTAATTTGTAAGTATCTCACAGAGTGTTCCACAGGAACTGGTCTCAGGTCATTTAGACCAAAAAAATGTAGTAATGATGTTTCAACAAGCTGAGCTGACAAATCACCTGATTGTCTTCCCTGGTTCCCAGTCAGTGTTATAAAGGAAATCTGATTTACTGGATTATTTTGGAATGCATCAGCCTACCACAAAGAAATTGCAAAAATAGTGGTAGTGTCTTAGAAAACAGTTATGAAGACTACAAAGTAACTCTTGACAGTTAATAAACCTGTGTTCACACATGACAATATCTGAGCTTTCAAAGAATTTTTATCAAAAGATGTCCTTTTTTATCATCTAGTGAGGATATTTAATTAAAAACTAAAGACATCCCCTCTGCAGTATCTGAGAATCTGAGGGGTTCTTTCCATTCATCTCCTTTGCTTATTGTTTTCAAATGAAACCTATACAGTAAGATACAGTTATAGACATGAAAACTGTATTTCTAGTACACATCAGCAAATCCAATATGCACTCCGCAGTAATACTTAGCCAGATATGACATGATAAATAACTGGAAAGCTTCATTTATAGCATTTCACTGTAAAGTACATCAATCACCTGGGAATGAAATGTAACTTCCAAGGTATATACACACATATGCTATTAGTCGTCTTTGCTGTACTGTTTTGAAGCAAATAATTCTCTCAAGCAAGCAACCTCTCAATACAAAGAACCCCACTCTTTCCTTTCACTCAGTGACCAACAGAAATTCCCCAATGGGCAGCAGAGATGACACAGATGAAGGGAATAGTCATTCCAGAAACACAGCAAGCATATCAAGCTGCTCCTCTCACAGCTATTTTGACAAATACATGCTTTTCTATTAGGTATCTCTGATAAATGGCTATAAAAATGTTCACTACTAACAGACAACACTAAGTTTTTTCCATGGAAGTCATACAAATTACTATGTTGGAGACCAAAACCCACACCTTTTTTTGTTTCTGTTTTTGTTTTTTGTTTGTTTTGTCATAACCATCACATTCCTTTTAAAATAGAAGGATACAATACCACACAACATAGCACTTAAATGCTACTGAAGTGGTTTGCCTTTCAACTAAGTCCATTTACAAATCTCTTGCACTTCAACACGTTCAAAATTGGAAGTTAGCATAATTTGTAATTAATGTGTCAGATATTTTAGTCTTTTTTATGTTCTGCCTTGTGATGAACTACTAGGAGATCTTAGGCAATGTTATGCTGTAGGTCTCCTCTAAAAGTTTAGATACTGCCTGTGACTCCTACTGACATCCTACGAGCTTTACTACCTAAAGTATACTCCTTTGGGTAAAACTTCTATACCCCACAAAAAGAAGAAAGTCCCAACTCCTGAAAGTATAAAAGCAAGTGAATCAACTCTGATTCCAGAACCAGAATACAATCTACATGTTGTTTGGGCTATTTTATGGCTGCAACCATCACTGATACATAACTCTGCCTTGGTGGCCAAAGCTGCCAGCACCACTGAAGCAGAGGAAGGCTGGTCGAGTAAGTTGTGATAAAAGAGCTGTGCTGCTCAACTCCTAAAAGCTGGAAAATGAATGCATATTCTTAATGCTAACAAAGCTGTTTCTTTTTTTTTTTCTTTCAGGTTTATCAGTCCTAGGATCACTGTGGGAATAGATGCAAGAATACCTCCGCGGGTCCTTCACCCATGAGCATTTTCCTGTTTGTATTTACACAAAGGCTTCTGAATGGATTTTGGCATATTCCCAAAATGGAGTTTATTCAGGATAACAGGATAGGCCAAATTCCAGGCAAAGGCATTTACAGCACCAAGTTTAAGCACTTAGGTGAAGACCTGAAGTTAGGGGGATAGTCTTCCTAAGTTGCCTCTATGGTTGATGATAATTATCAAGAAGCAAGTTCAAAAGGAGGAGCTTAATGGAAGCACTACAAATATGAATTCTCTCTTCCGTTAAATGTATGTTCTTCTCGAGTCCTGCACCTGTCTCCAGACCCAGAAATCACCTCACTTCAGCTGCCTGGATGTCATTATAGGACAGCAATGCTGAGTTCTGGGGAAACTGTTTTGGACTTCCAGGGATGAAATAGGTGATCACCTACAGGACACATGTCAAGAATGCTACAGAAAGTGTCACAAACCCCCAGACTCTCCACAGAGGAGACTTCAGCATCAGCTTTCAATGTAAGGCACAGTTCACTGCCTCTTAACACTAGTTGCAGTTAAGCAGTTTTAATTTTTGTCAACCAAATTCCAAAGCAATAAAACTGACAACTCCTTCTGGAGGGTCTTTTTGTCACAGTGGTGCTGTTGGGTGAGGAAGTTTTTGAACAGCTTGTTCACCTTGGCAGTGCAGTTGAATGAATCTGAGGTAGCTGAACATGTTTCAAACCAGGATAGTATTCCAGAGCAGAACATGAAAACTTTAATTTGTTAAACTTTTTAATATATGTTGGATTCTGGAAGCCTACTAGCATCTGAAATAGGTTGACCATTTCACCAGGAGAGGAAAACTTACTCTCTCCCCACTTCAGCTAACACAGATCCAGGCTAACAAGTCAGCACAACTAACAGTGAAACTTGTCAGTGAGATGAGGAACAGCTGATAATCTGTGTTAAACAGCTAAGCATTTTTCCTTTAAATCTTGATGTACATTCTGTATTTACCACCTGAATAATTTCCATATTTTAAGAAGATTGATGGTGGAAGGAAAAAGGGTTGAAGGGTTTCTGAGAAGCTAATAAACTATTTTATTCATGTCCCAGATTGGAGGCCAGATGTTAAATTCATACTTAACCTGCCCTGCTGACCCATCACCCAGATTCAACTGCTCTCAAAAGGAAAACCAGCAGTATCACTTGAAATGCAGCTGTAGAATATTTCAGATACCTCTTTTAGCTCACTGTGTTTGGTGCAGGGAACATTGCCCCACTCCGTGCCCTTTGGAAAGTGACCTTCTTTTCTTTTTTCAGAACCAGAAGGGCCATCAGCAGTCATCTCCATCTCATCCATTTGGTTCTCCTCTTCCTCAAAAACACAGCAACTGTTTTCTTTCAGTTGAAAACCTCGGATCAACAGCTGACAGGCCTCCAAGTCAGCTTCCCACACTCTTTGGAGCAGCTGGCTCCCGCAGCTGAAATAAAAGCCAAAAGAAAACAGAACTGCAGTTCAGGGAGAATAGTTGCTATTTCAAGTAACTTTCAGGGTGACTGCATATAGGAAAATGAAAGCAACAGAAAGACAGCATCAGCTTAAATACTTCCACAGAGATAATACAAGCTATTTTGAACTGTAAAGTAGTGAAATTATGGCCCTAATACAAAGCTGATGCCATAAAAAAACCTTTGTTCTAAGATGTTGCTTCCAGCTGTACGGTGTACATCGGCCACATGTGACCTCCTCCACATCAGACCTAAGTCCAGGGGTTTTGTGATCACAGCCAGAGCTTCCTTCACACTCTCAGACACACAGGCTTGTCAATCTAGTCATGTGGTTTTCCTGAATTTTATACAGAAGATCCTAACTGAACAATCACACTACTTACTGCATTAAATCAGCTCTGAGTTTTGGAAAATAAACACCAAATCTCTTGCTAGACTGAAACATGCTTGCTTCAACTCTGCTGAATCAGATTAAGCTCTAATACTGTTCCGTTAAACTTACACTTTTGAGTATTGTGCTTATCTCTCCCTGATATGCTTTGGTTTCTTTCTACTTTGTTATGTCACCAAAGAAAAAAACAAAAGTATTAGGAAATTCAAAATACCAAACTTCTTCATATTTTTAATCCATTGATCACCTCTCGAAGATGTCCATGGAACATTACAACTACTGCTGTGGAGATCTGTGCAAGAGATATTTTCACCCAAAATAAATGGAATTCTAGCCATAGATAATTTATCAGAACAAGACACTGAGTACTAACACCACACTGCTTGTAAGGGATGGGGTCACATCTCCACTTCATACACGTTGTCTCTAAGGAACCAAAAGATGAGGTTGCCTGCTAAAATACAGCAGATCAGTGGCAGAGCTTGGGATGGGACTCAAAGGCACAGATTCCCATGGCACTGCACCCTTCCAGACGGATTTGAATGCTAATATCTCAGAACTGAGATATTTTTTTCACAGTGTTTTTCAAATTCTAGCATTTACTATATAATTGTAAGCAATTATAAGTGACTAAAAGAGAGAAAATATTTGATTTTAACTGTCCTGACTAAATTAAATACCAGCTTATCTGTTATCCTAAATGGAGGGTAAAGAAGCTGCAGTGCTCAAAATGAATTCTTTAACTGAACAAAGGTATGGTTTGAACTCTAAAACTCTATAAAACATCAAGCTGTAAAATTCACTCAGCAATATTTTAAGACTGAGAGAAAAATTAAGCTCTAAAATCCAAGCTATTTGACCTATGCTTAGTCTCTGTTTATATGCTTATTGAAAGCAGAATGCAGCATGAGGTCCACAAATTGTTCCCCCCGCAAGGAGTTCAGAGTATCACTTAGAACAGGAAATAAATCTTCACTGGATTCCATTTCTCTGTTCCATCCAGGTAGCATTTCACTTACCAAGGCAGAAAAACAAAACAACTCCCACTGCTTCTCTGCTTGTCAGTCACATCATCCTGGTTACACAGTCAAAACATTTCCCTGCAGACTTTCATAAGCCCATTTAGTTGCTTTTTGAACAAGTTTGTTTGCAGCTCTATATGGCTTATTATTAAAGGCTCAGAGAACACACTAGAGAGGTAAATCACAATTTCCAGTGGATAGCTTGTTTTGGCTATTCAATTTTTTCTGTTGACAAAAGTAGGGCAGAGATAGTGATGTATGTAGTAGTCACAGTGGAGAAGATGACTAGCATGTGTAAATTGGGCTGCTGCTGTTCACTGACACCTCAGCTCACTGATCAACACACTTGTGATTGAGTTTTACACCCATGTTAGTAATCAGCAATTACTGAACATACTGATAATAGTTTGCTTTTATTTTAATGGCCTCTGTTTCATCATTGTATCTGTAAAACTCTAATCCATCTTGAAGTAAGATACTAAGGTGTTACACTGAACTTTTCAACTGAAATTAGTTAAATATTCTGAACACGTCTAAACCCAAGTACTCTGCATCTTTTAGGCTATTTTGAAATTCAGTGCCTAGAAGCCTTTTTCAAACGTACTTTTTTTGAATGAAAATTACTTGAAAGCTGCAAATAGTTGACACAGAAACACACACCAAATAATTATTAGAAATTACGTTGTCCCTCGCATGCAAAAATCTTCAGCTTTTATATCAAGTGTAAAATCAAGTTCAAGTGAATTTCAGAGTTTGATTTCTTGCCAGGTGCCAGGAACAATTTGCTGGATTCTACATCAAATCACAATTCCTCAAACATTTACACAGACCCAGCAGCAACAAAGCATAACCTTAACCACCTACTGATTGTAAACTTGCAGTGCCAGGCTTTGTGCAAACACCAGATTACAACGATAGCCCTTTTCTGAGACTTTTAAGTTTAAAACAAGCAACAAGAGCTAGGATGCAGACTATGATCAAAGAAACACTGAGACAACAGAGGACTGAACATGGCTCGGTAGTTACAATACAACTGTTTAATTAGTTACATCAGTAACTAATTAGTCTGATCCCTGTCAAGCACACTGAGGGATCGCAGCAAATGAGCATTTTAAGGACTGGCAGGAGCCCAGTGAAATAAGTCAGTGGATATCTGAGATCTACATCCCTCCATAAAAGAATCATGTGTAAAAGGCAAAAAGGTACTACTATAAAAACATAGTAAGCAAGTGATTTATACCAGTGTTGTTTAACATCTGGAGATGGAAGTCAGTCTTCTGATATAAATAAAAAAACAATTAAAAAATGGACTGTGTAGATGGTAAAAGAATGTGGGCAGCCTTGAAGGCTACTAGCTATGTTTGATATCACAGGACAGAGGGAATCAATGGAGAAAAACAATGTGAAAGTATCAGATTTAAAACAAAACAAAAAACCAAAACCCAACCATTGCAATGGCAACAGCACTTTGAATGGATGAGAGTAGGGTAAGACTGCCTTTGTCAGGACACGACCAGGGAAATGGGTGTTGAAATGAGATACAAGGCTCAGGTAACATTGTAGATGGATAGGTAGATGGGACAGGTTTTAGCTCAAGGATACAATTCAGAAAGGTTCTACAGGAGGTGGCCTACGTTGACTTGAAGAATGTCCAAGACATCCACAGCAACACAAAAGGATGCAGAAGGGAGAATTCTGTATTGGTCAAGTTGATGTTGATGAAAGAGCTGTAAGGAAAGAAGAGCTGTTTATGGATGGAAGGAAATCAATGTGGAACAGAGAGGTTTATCCCTGAGTTCTCTTCAAGAAGGGGCAACTGAAAGTGTAATTGCAGGTGCCTTTACCACATCTCAAGTGGTTTTCTAGGAAACAGCCCCAGAGACTAGAGGGTACCAGAGAACTAGAGGCTATCTTCAACCTGCATGTAATATCAGGTGAAATTCCTGTCAAGAGTCCTATCCAGCAAGGATTGTCTCTCTTTTTTTTGAAGTCCAAAGACTCTCCTGTCTTTTCACAAGTTTCCCAGAGATGTCCATGGGAGCTCTCTCTGTGGCTCTCAGCACATTATTCTGAAGTTATTTATAGTGTTCACTGGAATTACAAGAACATGACTTTTCTATTGAGGGCTCTGCATACATACAAAAGGCACATTCAGTTCCTGAACATTATAGCCTAAATGAAAACACGCCTGTGTAAAAAAAAACAAAGGATTTTATATTACACCCTATTTAAAAAAGAAAAAGAAAAACAAAAACAAAACAAAACACCACAAAAAAAAACACCCCACCAAATAAGAAATGAAAAAAGTCCCTCAAAATCTCCTCAAAGCCAGTCAGAATCAACAAGGGAAGATGTCACGACTTGTAAATCTCATCATCTCTAGTTTTTAGCAATGTCCCTTGGTGAGTGAATTGTGCAAAGTGGTTCCTAACACCCTAAGGTCAAAGCTGGGTGTTGATGTTGCTTATCTTAAAGGAAATCCCTGTAAGAAGCCTCATCTTAAAAGCCAAGAGTGTGAGACTGAAGCTGAAAGGCTCCACAGTAAGACATCTATTTAGAAACTGCATAACCAAAAGCTAACTTATGAGGAGAGAATAAGCATCACTGAGAAGAAATACCCTAGATAACTGTTTTCCTAATAGGTGAGATACATTAAGGTGCAGATTCAGGAAAACATGTACTTACCTTTTGCCAGCACCCCCAGTACACACCTTAGCACTGCATTCACTGACCCTAAAAGCAGTTTTCTCTGACAAGAAAGCAAATGAAATGCAACCAAAATAGCATGGCAGGAACAAGGGGAATTTTCATTAAAGCAATTAAAATGATTGGCAAGTTTTAAGGCTTGTTGAAAAAGGCAATGTGAATCAAAAAGGCTTTGCTCTAAATCCCCATTCTTTGGTGATCTATTGTACAAACTTGGGAACGTTTCTCTATGTTTGGGTCAGTCCTATTTATATTTTGCACCACAGGGAAGGAACTAGCACTTCTTACTCTACATTGTTATGTCTTTGTTGCCTTTTCTTAAGGCAACATGCCGTGAGGAAAGAGGAAAGTGTGGAGTAAGAATACTTAGAGGAAGAAAGGCAGACACATTGCTTTCCTGTTTGCAGAAATCCACCCCTCTGATATAGCTTATCATATTAATTCACAGACAGGCATTAATAGCCCTTCCTATATTTAACAAACATTTATTACTTCAGGAATATGTTCTTCTACTGTCCTTCATAATAAATAAAAAACCCCAAACCAAACCAAACCTGGTTTCCAGACTGATCGGGAAGAGATCTTTAACATTAGTAGTTATATTTTAAATTACCTACCATGAATCTGTTGAAGAAACCAAGGACTGCAATGTTCCTATCAGTGGGTCATGTAATGTTTTAAGGAGAGGAAGGCACATAACCCTCTTTTCCCTGTCTGGCTAGTGTATAGCAGCAGACTGATAAGGAAGAAGGTACAGCTAGGGCTCATCAGATCACAGCTCTCAGCTGATGAACATAAAAACATGAGAAGTGCAGGAAAAGGAACAAAGAAAACCTGGACTCTGTCTGAACAGCAAAACGTTTTCTTTTCCCTTGGCCTGCACACTAAAAAGTCACCTTTTATAAACATCTGCCATCAAAGACTTGAGTTTTTCTTCTCACAAGTCCCCATAATTCTATAAACCCCTTCATACAACCTCAATTTCACCATTCAGCTCCTTGCATTACACCTCTTCTCTCCAATCTCATCAGGAGCCAAAAATCTCATGAACTGATTTCACAGTGTTCTGATCATGTGGTTATCCCACAGTGGGGAGACATTCTTCCTTCTCTATTATCTCAAAGCTCACTGAGTTACTGTTCAGACTCCACACTGCCCTGTCAGATGACAACCTGCTCTACCACCTTCCATGGAGACCAGCTAGAATTCCTAGGCAAAGCCTGGAGCTTCCAATACTTTTCTATGGCACAAAAGGTTTGCTTCTCTGATCTTGTCTTCTCCCTTATAAAACATTCAACAGTATCTAGAAAAGAGCCTCCTTAGATGTGATGTTTGACCACCTTAGATGTGATGTTTGACCTCCTTAGAGGTGATGTTTGACCTGCTATGGGATACTCTGGATCAGAGCCACAAGAGCACAAGAAAGCAATCCTCACACGTGTATAAATGCTTTCCTTGTAACACTGAAGCAAAATCAACGTACCATGCAACTATCACATATTTCACAGTAATACAAACTGAAGGACAGAGTTTCCAAATGTGCCTACCAAACTGTCAAAGCAGACAAAGGGGAACTGTGAACGGTGGCAGTTTCCTACTTTGGATCTGTAGATGAATGATTTCTATCAGCTGCTGAGCTACACTATTGAGAATACAGCTTTTAGTGCAGAAGGCAAGACAAACTGCATTAGGAGGGAGGGCTGGAAGCAAACCACTGGCCAGAACAAATTGCAAATGGGACCAGAGTAACTGCTCTCCTTCCAGAATTCCATTTTTCTCACTAGTTCCACAGATTTTTATGCAATGAGGCATTATGTTTCACTGCAATAACTATATGGTAACAAAGTGATGAACCAGACGTAAGTTTTGCCCTCTCCCATAAATTCCACTCTTTCCCACCCCCCAAGAAAATCTAAATTATATGGAATGCATCAAAATATTTCTCACGTGAAAAGTCATTACAATTTCACATTAATATTTTACATCAGTTTTGTACATTTTGTGCCTGTGCAATGAAGTTATACCATTGATTCTATAAACTGTAGAATTAAGAAAAAACAGATTCATGCATTCTATTATGATAGGTGGATTCTAAGATTCCTAAGGAGCATCCTCAGACCTTTCAAAAGCTATTAACTGGCATTGACTTCATAAAACATTTCTTAAAATATTCCTCCCATTAAGATATTCATCATTTTTTATAAAAGAGGCTGGTAACAAGAAGCAAGAAATAATATTAATGCAAAAAATACATAGCCCCTCACACTGATCTCAGTAAGCACAAAACCATAAATATATGTTGTTATTTTCTGCCAAATGTTTAAAAAAATTAAGCCTATCAGCTACACTTACTATCCACAGATTGTTCCACTCAGTACAACATCACCTACTGCATCCAGGATACTGAAGGATTAGAATCGAAACTGAAATCTAAAAACAATCTGTGAAGAATAAGATCTTCCCCTTGCCCCTAGGAAAAAAAAATGGTATCAGCATCTTAAGGCTAGATCTACCACCTCATATTTCATGGGAAATGCACATCCTTTTTCTTTCCTAAAAGGCCTGTTCAAGGAGGAAGAACAATTTTTCTAGTGCTTAAAAACAATGATGGACATTTGATTAGTGTTATTAAAAAAACAAGATACCACAAAATAGCAAACAATTTTTTTGTCATTTTCTCTTCAATCTTCCAGCCATTTATTTTACCTGGCACAAAACTTTAATCATAGCCTGTCATCTTTCTATCAATATTCAGTGTCACTGTGTTATACTTAAATTATCTTCCCTGGAAACACAAAATGATAGACTGCTGCAGTCGATGGTTTTCACTTGGATTCTCAATGCGGGTGGATGTGGGAATGGGACCAACATCTTGAATGCAGGAAATTAAGTAATTTACAAGGGAAGAAGGAAGACACCTTGTAGAAAGAATTTACTACTCAATACTGTATCTCTATTTACTCTACAGGGTTTTTTTTACTATATTACCTAATCTATAATGTTAAAATTTACTACCTGCTTTCAGGGCTATTTATTTAGCTTTCATAAAAGGAACAGAGTCATGGTCTTTTGCCCCTACCTTCACTGAAATATCTATTATAAAATAACCTCTTACAAGAGGAAAATACTTAACTTTGATATATGATGAGAAAGCTACCTGGGAATTCTTATTAAGCAGTCCACATAAAGCCAGCTTCTTGACCTTAGTTTATCATTTACCTCATTCCTAATCTGATAAAGCATCTTCAAGTTTGGTACTAACTCTGATAATTCAGTCTGTGTCCTGCTTGCCTTTGGCTCCTTCAAGAACAGCAAAGCCCAACAGTGTCATTAAAATAGTTGGGTTAGGGTTGGTTTTTTGTTGTTGTTTGACTGGATGGCAATTGCTAGAATGAGACATTTTTTTCTGCACTATTTAATATTTGATCCCACATCAGATTTAAAGGAGATTTAATCAGATTTAAAACAGATTTAAAGGAGAGGCATGAATTTGGCCCTGGTTTTAGAAAGCACTCATCTTAGGATCTGTGTATCCATCTAAACTCTGAGCTGCTGCAGAAGCCTAAATGCTTCCAGTGAGCCTGAATCCCACAAAGGATTAAGGTTCTAGTGACTTCCACTGAAATTGAAGCAATTCATTGGCTTTCAAGGTCACATCCAGTTCTAATCCAAGAAAATACATTTGTTTCCAAAGGTATGCCACAGGAAGAAAGCACACTATTTGCATTGAGGCCACATTCTCAGCTGCCACAAACCCCCACTGCTGCAATAGCATCCGTGGCTATTTATACCAAGAGAAGAATGCATTCTTATCACAAAGCAACTAGAATAATGAGCTCGATCTCTTATTGTTTGTTCCAGTCTCTGACCACAAGTGCTAGGAAGCACATAGGAGGAATTTTCAATTCTCCTATCATTTTTCTTCACCTCTGTTCTCCAATATAATATTCAAGAGTATATAATCTACTCGTCTCTCTGAAAGGATAACAGATGTAGGATTTCAGTGTCAAGTGAATTTGGGAATGTGAATCATCCCGTGTGCTACTGACTGAGCTGGAATTAAGCACACATAACAATTAAAAACAACAGGACAAAGAAATGCCTTTAGAAGAGAGCCAGTTGGGAGAGAGGATACTTTATCATCATGTGGGAATGAACCTTGAAATTCAAACTTTGTAACCAGGAAGACACACCTGGAAAATGAGAGTGGTGGCCAAACACTGATATCAGTGGCTGCATGCTTACAGAGCTCCTCTTGAACATCCAAGGCCATGAAAGGACCTGCTGTAGCTCCAGGGTCAAAAAGGTCAGGAGCCAAATCCTGTTCTCACCCAAAAAGAGCAAAGGAGAAAGGGCAGGGTCTACAGATCCTCCCTAGCTGGACCCTGCTAGCTACAATGAACCCTGCACTGCTGCTGACAGCATGCTTTAAATTGCTGGATCTGCAAGTCTTCCCAAACTGGTGGATTATATTCCCAGCAGTAAGAAAGTACATTAAGTAATGAATGCTTCCAAATGCTCATGGGAAAGACTGTCCCAGCTACACGCAAGACACAAATCTTCATGTTCATGCTATGCTTGTGGTGGTACTTTATTTATTTTCTACTTGTTTAATTATCATGATGTTTGTATCTAATTGGCCAGTAAGGATTTTGTGCAAAGTATTGTCCAGAGGACAGGAGGTTTTAGCAGCACTGCTGGACAGCAGGCAGGTGATACCAGACATCCATCCACACCTTCCTTGATTGCTTTAAATCCATCACTCCTGCTGATGGCAATCCTGCTCAGGATTGACAAATGCACAAACTGGTTTCAAGTCTTGTCTTCAGGGATGCACTCAAAACCAGTAACAGAAGAAAACCAGACATGCACCTCTGAACAATTGTCCTGCTGAGTTCAAAAGGGATCAGGTCTTTCTCACTATGTATATTCAGCTGCACACAGCCACCAAGGGCATCTGCTAAGAGAGCAAAACGCCATAGACACAGAGGTGACAAAGAGCTCTGCCTATCTCTCCCTCCCCTCCCATAGTCCTATCTCCACAACAAAGACAGGTTGAGGTCTGCATGAATTCAGCTCACAGAGAAGACAACAGCAGAGCAGAGCCAGGCAAGGCTCAGATGATGAGGATGGGCAAAGAGAAGCACTTTGCAGAGTTTACAGCCGTGATGCACTCACCTTTTTCTCAGTAAAAGACTGGGAAAAGTCCCGGGAAATTACTGGACACAGTCTACTGCTGAAGTGGGTGTCTGTTTCTCAATTTTTCAGACTCAGTCCCTAGTTTTTAGAATGCTTCTGACCCAGCACTATGCTCTTACTCCTCAGCAGCTATAGCACATGGCAAATGCTTCCTCATGTAGAGAGGATCTTGTACCTTATTTTCAAACATCCTCTGAAAATCCTAGGATGAGGTCAGTGGCTGAACACTCTAAAGCACAATGGAGCTGTGAGATAGAAATCTCTCAGGGACAAAGCATTTTTGCATAGGAAATAGAAAACAATTAAAAACAAATCACCAAACTCATCGTATCAACATTCCCTTGACTAATGCACACATAGAGGTATCTACAAGAAAAATTATATAGGCTTCCGGGTCAAAAAGCTATGTAAGATACTCCTAGGGAAGAGAAAGACAGTATGACTAATGTCAGCCAGGTTAGACATTCACTGTTCACAAAAGGGGATCCTCTCTGCATTCACAAGTATCACTAATTAACAAACAAGAAGATTCATATGAATTTCAAACTCTTAATAAAATTCATGCAATCCAACCAAATAGGAAGAGATGAGAAAACAGGGAAGAGCACATGTGATTGAAAAGGAAGAAAAAAGAAAAAGGAAAACATTGCTTCTTCTGTTCTAAAATAGGAAAATCTCATCACACAAAAGCAGCAAAGTGATGTAGAATTAGTTATTTTTGATGAGGCAAGAGCTTGCAGTGGAGAGGACTACTGTGACAATAATGAGTTTCAGCAAAGTCTTGAACTCTAGTTCACGCTCTAGGCATGATTGACCAGCACCAGAACAACACAGGGTAAGAAAAAGGCATCCAGAATAAAGAAAAAAAGATCTTAACAAATGACACAATTACTAACTAGCTAGAGAAGCTGGGAATTTTCAGCACATTTTCTTTTTAAGCAAGGGCAATACTTTCATTTTCAGAAGGGGAGCCCCAGCCTTGCCCTCTGATGATTTTTGCTTTGCTAAGTATAAAATGAATGGAAGACAAAGAGCCTGGAGGGACAGGGGATGGGGGAGGTGGGCAAGCTTTTCCATGAATGAGCAGCAAAATCCCCTGT
Source organism: Chloroceryle aenea (assembly GCA_013399075.1). Taxonomy (NCBI): domain Eukaryota; kingdom Metazoa; phylum Chordata; class Aves; order Coraciiformes; family Cerylidae; genus Chloroceryle; species Chloroceryle aenea. The sequence continues at coordinate 198,398 of VWZY01002119.1, read as the reverse complement.
CACCTTGTCTTTGTCAAGGCTGCACACTAACTACTGAAGTTAATTCAGTAACTTGGAAAAAATGCTAGCCTGGCTGAGACCTAAACTAATATGGACAGAGAATTACTAATGGTTGTGTGACCATGTGCTTTGCTTTTTCTAAAGCTCTAAGAGACACTGGAAACTGGCTCCAAATCTGACCTCCTTTTTTTTCCTTAAAAGATCTAGTTTCAGTGTTAGGATCAGATGTAAAAAGAATAGGGCTTCCACCTACTTCTCATAAAACAGTACAATCAGGTGCCACAGTTCCCTCACCTCACATTTAAAAAGGAAAGAAAGAAAACAGAGTCCTCCTCTCCTTGCAGCAAGCATTCATTGTCTCGCTCAGAAAATCCTTGCTACTGCCACAAAAGTCATGGTGGTATCATCAATGGAATTGCCTTCTCTCTTCTGGATGCCACAGACAGAAGCAGTAGGGGGTTTATTTTGGGGTTTGTCTTAGTTTTCTCTGGGTTTTTTTAAAGTATTTTCTCACTTGGTGGAAGAAGCAGATTGCATTCTTTGCCCTCCTACACTTTGCTGCTCGTGCAATGTGTGTTTCATCTCTGGATGGGCATAAATACCAGTTCTGCCAGTGCTGAAAGACCCAAGTTACAGGTTGGGAACCGAGAGCTGCATCCTGGTGTAAGACATTAGCTTGCCTGTCAAAGGATCTCCATCAGTACCTGGCACCAGATCACCCTGGAGAGAAAGCCACACTATGCTGCAGAGACCTGATTACAAACTGCAGTCTGCTGCACTTCCAGAGAGATGATTTCAGTTTCCACCCACTGTGGATGTGAGCTACATTTTCCATACCCAGGAACAAAAGAAACTGCAAAGATTATCCCCTTTCCTTGAGACCCAGCTCATTGAGGCTAAGCCATTTCTGTGAAGCAAACCAGAAAGCAAATAAACATTTAAACCAGAGAGGAAAAAAAGAAGAAATTAAGTAAGAAAGAAGACTGAAGTTTTACTTGTTAATTGGATTCACCACTGTGAAAATTAAGTTTCCAAAACTATTAAATAAAAGAGGATGTATATCCTAAACAAGGGTGGACCAATACAGCAACCAGAATAATCATCTGCAGTTTATTAACCAGCACACTTAGCAGTTTCCTTTTTGATTATTCACAGCTCCTTTTATTCATGAATATTTTGGGCAAGTAAACTTCCCTCACTACAATAATACCAAACCAAAAGATAAGTGGGATCTTGCCAATTTTTCCCTCCCCTATCGACACCTATTTAAAATGCTATTTTTCTTCACAAGTTCCTATGTCTTCTACCAGTTACAGAGCTGAAATGATATTCCTTCCAGTTTTGATAGCATAACCTTTCCACAGCAAAGTGCGTGCTATGATGTAAGTTGCTCTTTTCATGCTGGAGAAGAATATCAGGAAAACATGAGGCTTTAAGAAACAATAATCCCATTTTCATGACAGTGTCTGTCATGTAGACTGAAGAATAAGGTAACTGAAATGAATGGAATCTATTTAACAGCATGGAGAACTGATTCTCCAAAGTAGTGCTCGATCATTCCCACGTGGGTTTGGTGACACTGCAGTGCTTTTTCAACATTACTGAAATCAGACAAGTTTTTTTGTTGTCCATGGTGGTTGAAAGTTCTTTTGGAGCCCAGCAGTAGGATAAAACTCCACAGTATGTTCAGAAGGGACTGTTCTACTCTAAAGAACAGCAAATCACAGTTGAGGCAGAATGCCTTCCACTATCACAGAAAATGTCTTCTTAGCATGCTCACTTGCAATGGCATCAAGTTGTAACCATGTTCCCAACTTTCAGAATTTAGGATAATCACACCAGGCCTCCTGCAGCCCTTTGTTGCAAGGAGAGGCAACAGAAGTGACTCCACTGTTACCAAAAGGCACTTTTTCAGGGAGATAAGGATCACTCAACAGTTTACAATGCCCCACACAGCCAGGAAGAGTAGAGAAGTCATAACCAGACAAGAGAGCTATGTATCCACAAGGACACAGAGCCATTTTGATGCACATTAAGACCATCAGCAGTAGGAAACAGTGTCCCTGCAGTGACATACTGTTCAGAGCATTCATACTCAGCTCTGCTCCCAGAAGCAGTTCTGAAATTTAGCATTATAAAGGAGACTCAAGACACATGGTATGTAAGCTAACAGGATGAATAATAAGGGAAAAGAATAACTGGTTTAACACTGCTCATCATCACATACACTGGAATGCTACTTGGTGGCAATTAACCCTGATTTGTCCTTCTTATGGCATGGGATTCTCAGGACATTGGACATCTTGTCCGAAGGGATGAAGCTCTGTGAAGATGACAGGTTCAAATGCATTAAAAACATGTCTTGCATGAGACACCCACAAGTTTCTGAGAAGGAACACATGCATGCACTACCAGTCTGAGCAACCACATTTGTTCTGAACTAGTCAAGTGACATTTGATTGAAACCCCTACAAAAAAAAAAAACAATTTAAACAAATCACAGATGTATGAGATGAGGTAAAACACACCTTGGGCTCAACTTCTGCTTAAATAAATGCAGTTTGTCCTAAAAACATATAATCCCCTTCACACCTCAGTGAACAAGGAGCAGAACATCTTATATCTGGCTAAGACCTCACTACATTTCATGTCCTGTCCATCCCAGCGTTGAAAAAAGCCATTATTAACATGAAAACAAACACTGTTGAACAGAAAATGAATCAAGACAAACAGCTAAATAGGGTCAATTAAAGAAGAAAGGTTTTGCACCCATGTGCAAAGTTACCAGGTGTGGTATCATTTAACAGTTGCAATATTACCTCATCCTAATGTATTTTCATTTCCCCCTTCTTGCAGAGTAGCACAGAAAAGAGCTCAGTGGAACACCCTAGGGTAATTGTCTCCATTTATTCTTGAACAATATTATTCCCCCAAAATAATCTCACGATTCCTATCTGGGAATTAGAAAATGCCACCAAAAAGCCCCATTTTTGTGATTAATGGAAGTCACAGCATAATCTTTTGAGGCCTGGAGAACAACACAATCACATTAAAATCCCTCAACTCAAGAAATGTCATCTTTACATCGGCTGCTACAAAAAAAATTGGTTTCAGCCTGAGGCAGTTATGATAAGGGATTTAGAAGCCATCACCACGTGGGCCATGAGATAGAAAGGACTGCATCACTGCATATAAAGCATCTGCTGCTCACAGTTTCAGAGCTGATGTTCTCACAGTTGTGCATGACTTCAGCTAGCTGGGAAGAAGAAAGGGGCTCAGCGAGTCACTAGAAGGATCTAGTATTTTCTCTAAGCTGCGTTTAACTCTCCTGCAGCAGAGCTGTTGGTCAGCAAAATAAGCTCAGATCATTACCCAGCAAGGGATGGAGCTGCCTGCTCTCTCTGAAGAAAACACATAGTCATGAGGGGAGGTAGGAGGCAGGCAAAGAGGGCACTTCAGTCTTATCTGAGCACTCCTAAGATGCTACCAGCAGCTGTAGCAGCCCCCAGTGCCACTGGGGGTGGTCACAGGTTACATAAAATTACCCCAGGCCATCTGGCACTGCCAAGCACACCTGCATGGCTGTATCCAGAGAGGGAAAAGCTTTTGGACAGCCTTACTCACAGCCTTCTCCCAGTCATCAGGCTTTCTCCACAGTGACACAGAACAGACTAAGAGCCCAAGATGAAATATTACCCTTAGAGAAGAGTCTGCAGATGGCTGCAGAGGGGCTTTGTCATTAAAATGGTTGAGATTTGCAAGCTTGTACTTGTAGGCTTGGGCAGGCTGCTCTTCAACAGCCCAGTGTTGGACTTCAGACTGAGCTCTGGGTGGGTGCAGGAGGCTGAAAAGCTCCCGTTAGATGCAGGGACCTCACCTCACTGCAGAATGGCATTACAGTCTTGAGAAACATTTAGAAGGCTATTTGTTGAATTAGCAATGAAGGCAGCTCCTTCTGGGGATCCTGATGCCTTGGGGTTCAATTTGGTACAGGTCTGGCTCCTAAACTCTGAGTGTGTGCAGAAGGACAAACAGCAGGCCCAAGATCCTTGGTTCCTCCCGATGCTTTATTTGCTCTCTGCCTCCTTCCCCCTACAGATGTATTTTCACTTGGAAGGTGCTTCTTCATTGCCTATTGTATCTACCATCAATTGCACAGGCTATCCTTCAGGCACAACTTTCATGTTAACATGCAATGTCACTCAGGAAAAAAACAACCAAACACCACAAACAGTTCTCAGGGCAAATGTCAAATCATTCACAGCATACAAAAAAAGAAATCTTCAGATGATACTCTCTTCTAGCAATTCTGCCACATTTACTCCAGCTGATTAAGATTGCAAACTTGCACAGATTAGCAGCTTCTAATAAGTTTCACATGGGCAATGTATTCCAAATATGTTTAAAAATATATTTAGCTGAAAGAACCAAGGCCTTTTGCTGCATGTCTCAGTGATAAACAAATTCCTGTATTACTGTGGAACATTTATAGTTTCTGCAAGGGCAACAGTCAGAAAGATATTTTTTATGATGATTTTTTTTAATTGTACCTTCTTCCACACATTTGTTTTCACTTTTCTAGCTATCAAACACAGCTCTCACACAGATCAGTCTTTCTGTGCACACACATTCTTCCAACCCCCTCTGCAATGGAAAGGAAACAGCCTGAACGTGGGACAGGAGATTTAATGCCATACAGGGTGAATGTAAAATGTGACAGCCACAGAATTGCTGCTGTGACATGACTCTCATTGAGATATGTGAAATAACTCAGAGGATGATGACTTTTCATGGGGAAATACATAGCAAAGATTTCTTATGCATTTAAAAGGTAACTTTTTTTTTCTGATATCTTCAAAACCAAGTAAATATTTACAAACATCAAAACTAGACTTGGATTCCTACTTCTAAGTAGCTACACAAATGTAGCTTGGTACTCTCTACCTCCTTTGATTTCAGTGATGTTTACTGGTACCCACACAAGCTCTATTTTAAAAGAAAAACTAAGCAATGTCAAGTTACATGTATACTTAAGGGGTAGTTAGCCTTCTTTGGGGTGAAATTATTAAATATTGAACATATTTCCTTTTTTGTCAATGCATTTTTTCCCTTTTTTTAACAGACTAACATTCTGTTAAGCTACTTAATAGTAGCTTTATAGTAGAGAACAGATGAGATCAGAATAGAACTTTATAGTAGAGAACTGATACATTTTGTAGGCTGCAGTAAAAGTACTGCATTGGGTTAATAATAAAAGACAATCCAGCTAGATATTTTTTTATCTAGTGATAAAAATTACATTTCTATCAGTTCTACATTATTTTGGAGCTGTATCTTAAAGTGAAGGGTTTTGAATCTAGGTTGGTTCTGAAACACTGCCTTAAAAAATGATGTTTCACCTGTAGAAAAACTTTAGAAGCTTATTTCAATTCATGCTGCACAGACTTGATCCTCCACTGGGTTCAAAGGCATCCAAAAAAGTGTATCCATGAGCCAGATGCAAATTTTACCTCTGTCTACAATGCAAACTTAAAACAATCTTTAAACTTTCCTCAGAGAGCCTTTCTTTAGGTTATAATGTATAAGAAGGAATCTGAGCATTTACATGAAGATCCAAAAAAAGAGAAAGTCTCTCAATTTACTTCCTTAAGAGGAAAGGAATAAAAGAAAGCCTTTTGGGCTCTTGCTTACTTTAATTACTCAAGATGTAAAGCAGGAGTTAGTTATTTAAAGGCCAAAGAACCTGTAAAAAACATCTATAACCACTTTATTAGCATAAATATAAAAAGATTTTAAAGCTGCAGTATCTTATGGACTTCTTTCTGGTAAAGCCATTAGAGATTTTCTCTTCCCTAGAATACTAAAATAAATTCTTAGCCCTTAAATACTTGGGATAAACTATTTTTAGAATAATATCATTTGCATATATTGCAAAACCTGTCACTGTTTCAGGACTGAATCTTCACCATCTGGAGGCTTGGCCAATACTGCAGTGGGTTTTGGGGGGAAGTTTTTCATTGGGTTTATTTGGTGAGTTTTAGAGGCTTTTGTTGTTGTTGGGGTTTGGGCTTTTTAGATCTTATTTTTTAATTCTCAAGGGCAGGAAGGGCAATTTTAGGAGCTTGGCAACACTGCAACAGTCTGCTAGAGAAGCTCATGACAAGCTCTGCAGTGCATATTAAAAGAGGCCCAGGTCTATGTGGTACTGAGGAAGGCAGCTCTTGTAGATGCAAAAGCACAAATTTATAACAACATATTCAACAACTCTTAAATATGCTATGGGAAGTTTGAAACAATCAACTGCTGTTCATAAAAAAATGCTTCCAAAATAGAAAGTAGCACCAAAAAGAGGGTTTAACTTTTCATCCCTCCCTTGAAATTGTACTGCCCACAGAAAGGGGATGAACAGCAGCAGTTCAGCATGGACATTTCACCACCAGTAGCAGGAAGAGAAGACAGAAGTATGCTCACCCTCCTTAACAACACCTATCAAGATCCATCTACATATGTTGCAATTTAAGATACTGATGCAGAAAAATCCAAGCAGACAACCCAAAAATTATACAGAAAGGCATAAATAAATTAAAACAAGACACATCTGCAAATTCTGATAAATTCTTAGAAGGAGAAAAAAAACCCAAACACGACAACCTCTATACAGTGTCTCAAAGTGTTTGATTGCTAAAATTCACTTCTTTCTGGGAGCCTGATATGTCAGTTAAATTCATACAGCCTAGAGGCATCTGTGTTGTTATACTTTATATTTTATTTTTCAACAAAGAGTATGGTTTTCAAAAAGACAACCCACTGAAAGTTCTTAAGACTTGTCTTGCACTTACAGATTGAAGTAGATGGAATATAAATGTCACTAAAGGGGGTTTAGGCAGGACACAGACACAGCTTGATCTTGGAAGTTTGTTTCCATCATTTTTCATTAAGCTCTCCGCTTTTAAATGTAAGAGTTATGCAAAACTTTTCTTAATCAAAGTATGAGTGAGAAATCCTAAAGATCTACAATTCTATCAATGCAACATAAAATAATAAGAGTAAGAAGCTTATTAATGATACCTGCTCAGTAGTAAGAAAAGGAGGTAGGCTTAGTTTGGTGGGTTGTGTCTTTTATTAAGACACAAGCTGCAATTACCTCCTCTGAAATCTTTCTCCAGTATGAATATACTCGTGCAAGGGGATGTGTGCTAAAACACATTTCAAAGAGCAGCCACAAACCTGAAGGTGACCTAGAGCCCCCTTCACACAGCAGGAGAAAGAAATGCAAATGCCATCTGTTTGGGGTGTTTGGTTTTGTTTTGGTTTTAATTATAACATTTATATATATAAGTATATTCTACATTAGGATTCAGTTCTTAAAATATCTCCATTGTTGTCTTGGTTCCTATTTGCTTTCCACAACCCCATTCTTTCAAACCCAGCAGCTCTTTCTGCATCTGGTGGCAAAGCTGCTGAATATGGCCATGAGCAGAGGGTTTCATAGTGACACAAGATTTACAACTTTGACCTATTTTTGGTATTATTCTAAGGCAAGTTCCAAAATATTCCCTAACACTTTGATGCGTGTCAGTGCTGCATTAACAAGCATTTATGCTTTCATGGTATCATCCTTACCTATGCAGTTTATCCTCCAGCATCTCCACGTACTTTTCAGCATTTTCTTTTACACTGGTCACTGCAAAATAAGTCAAACATATGTAAAGGTATAATTATACAGTTTTGTATTTATTTTTTTTCTAAACCAACTCTTCTCTTGCCCCAAACTTTTGCATATATCAGTTAAAAATGAGAATTCTATTACTCTTTTCCCCATTCAAATTACCATGTGGATATCTTCTCCCTGTTTTCCTTGAAAGTCTATTGTATCTGTATTATATTAATCTCTCTCATAATTATTGATTTGAGCTCTTGGTTGTGCCAGGAAAACAGTGAGACAAACAAAGGCAAAGCTTGTAAAAATTTCCTTCTGACAAACACACACCAAAAAAACCCCAACAAAACACAAACAAACAAAAAACCCAAGCAAACAAAAACCCCACAGCACAAGAAAGAAAACCCACACAGCCAGGTCCTCCCCTTTACCTCCAAGAGAAGCAAGGCAGCCTAATTCATCAGTTCATGTACAAGAGCCTTTTAAAATGTTATATCAAAAATTCTGATAAAAATGAAATACTGTAGAATGGGAAGAATTGCCACTCAAGATTGTTATTGATGGTGTGGGTTTTTTAGGTCGGTTTGGTTTAAACTTGGGACCTAAATGTTGCCTGCATAGGAGTCCCTACAGCTTCTTCATTCAGAAGAAACTCCAATAAACTATTTATGATAAAACACAAGAATAAAGCCATTCTTTTGGATGACCTTGGCATTCCATCATGGGTACAAATGGGGGAAAAGGTAAATCCCCTCCAGGACAGTGTAGTCTTTTAGAAGATAATCATTTTCACATTATGATAACCTTTTTTTTTCCCCACCCTAATAGCTGCTTGCCATCTAGTAGGACTGTTAAGAATTTAACTCATTGTACATCAATTAAATGTATATTTTATATGAAGATGAATTCTACAGAGCACCACTGTTTTTACAGGCAAGTTTGCTACATGGATCAGGTACCCTGTGAATTTACCTACAGCACAATACATTCAAGCACAGCTTCCAAATACCAAGTGCTTCACATGTTTCTCACTTTACCCTTTTATTTTTTGTGGCATTTAATATCTTTTTATTGTTTTGTGTTTAGCTGGGTTTTTTTGTGTTTGTTTTTTTCCCCACACAGCAGAATGTTCCACACTAAAGGCTAATCTGAAACCTTGCCATGAACCAAATCAGCTGTGCTAAAGTTGTGTTGACACACACAATAATTCACTGGCTGAAACCATGTAGGTAACACCAGGGGCTAACTGCAGAAGGTGGTGTTCACCCAGTCAGACAGCAGTCCCACCTCTGAAGCAGTCTGCATCCCAATAGCAAATACAGGATATATTTTGGAAAGTTGATTTACTTATAGGTTTGGGTGAGTTTTGTTTTTTTTGTTTAATTTATGAGAAAGTTGATTGCGTTAGCAAAAAAACCTAAACCCCAAACCAAAATGAAACACAACAAAAACTAAAAGCTACCCCCATCCTAGTACTCTGGAAATCCCCATAATATCATCCATAATATCTTTAATCCAGGTTCACTGTTGGAATAAGTTGCTGCAACACATCTTGAGCCAGCAGGGTTCTGGAAGATGATGTTGTCCATAGAGAGCTGCAGTTGTTTATCCACTCACAGAGCCATTACACCATTAGAAGACTGTGGAAAAGTGGTATGCAAAAGGTTATATATGGATTTTTGCAATGGCACTAGAGACTGTTTCCTCAGCTTGTAGCAGCTGTGTCACCACTGGGTTTAGCAGAAGTACCTGGTTTCCATCCTATGCTTTTATTCCTGTGGAACACCACAGAGACTGCAAGTCTTCCTTTAAAGACACGACAGCTTTATATAAACTACCATCACTTTTTCCAAGCTCCCTGTCTGTCAATCCCCAAAGCACCGACCTGAGATTTAGCACATGCTTTAACAGCAGATAGTAGTTGAAAGGTGTGTGGCTGCTGCACTTCCCCTTCTCTTGCCTTCGGAGTAATTTCATTCAACGTGAGCTGTTACAACTCAGGGGCTTATTCTTTCAGATAATGAAGTCAGCAGATATTATTAATTTTTGGAGAAGGATGAGAAGAGGTGGAGAATCTGTTTCGCACTCACTTTGTTTCTAACCTATATGGTGACTTCTTATGTTACATGAAAGATAAACCTTGCTTTCAATTTCTCCTGCTGTGCTTGTCACTTTTTAATTGGGTATGATCTGATGGAGTAATTCGCACTTTCACAGTTCACTCCTGCCCCTACATGTAATTTTACAATGCCCTTGAAGCACACGGCTTAATATATCAGCATTATTCAATGACAAAAAGTAATGGATGAGAATACACCACTAGTCAAAAGTAGGTCAGTAAAAAGCTAACTCTCATTTGGAAATCACCTCACATCACTAAACCCTACTCTCTCCTGTCAAATGTTTTAACTACATTAAAAGAAATGCAAACTTTGCTGCTGAAAGAGAAATCTCCCCAGACTAGCTTTGTCTCCTTGCCTTCTTCTGCATGTAATTGGAAGAGCTGTGACCTGGAGATTTTGCTGGAAGGAAAACACTGCTTAAAAATCCAGTGGAGGTTACTTTCCTCCTAACAAGCAGCAGTGGAACAAATACAGAAATACTTTCAGCCTTTTAGATCATCATTTGAAATACAAGACAAGCAGGAAATTAGCAGATTTTTTGTTCTAATTTAATGAATCTATTCACCATCACTTCAAAGAAAAAAAAAAAAAGGCAAACAGGAGGCTGTGCATGCCTTCAATCTAGCTAAGAAAGTACCAGATGACAGAGTAAAACAAAAGTAATAATAAATTAAGAGTCTTCTCTGCAGAAACATGCCAAATGGGTTATTTTTAAGTTGAAGTGAACAGCATTGCTTTTCTCATCATTTCTCCTGGGATTTACATGCTTAGCTCATATTGGACTTGAGGGGAGTTATTAAAATACAGAAGTATAAATACTCAGAGAAAATCATACACCAGGGTATTTCCTAAGACTAAAAATAGATTTTTCTTGTGAAGCCTTAATTGAAGAAAAGTGATTCAGCATTTCTTTCTCTTATTTTATCATATCCTTTTCTTCCTGGTCAGGCAGAGCTAAGTGGCCATGGTGAGTTCCTGTGGTGGCTTTTTAATTGTTGCAGTGTAAATCTGCCATTTGAGAAGCTGCATAAGTATCTTCCAATAATTAACCTAAATAGTGTTCTTTTAAAACAACATCACATGGTGTTTCCCATCTGAAAGCAGCCCCAGTGGGGTAATGCTATTTCTAGTACTTCCAAACAGAACTTAAGCCTGCATGTGAAAGCATGCCATCATTTTTATTCTTCATCTTAATCCTTACAAATTGATTTTACAGAGACCTGTGGGCTGTGACATATGCTCTGGATTCTATGATCAATATCTTCAAAAACTTTCTAAAACTTAGTATTTGACTGGACACACCTTGAACCAATGTTCCTATGAAAGCTCCAGAAGGGGATGCTTGGCACATCAGCAAAATAAGTCTTTAAAACTGTATTAGGTGACTCAAAAAACCTGTAGTGAATAGCACAGCAGTTATTAAGAGCTACCCTACAGGTCTATACTTCTCTACCAAACAAGAGATCCACACCTTAAGCCCCAGAGACACAAAGTCCAAAGTCAATTTTTTGCCTTCCATTCTAAGAAAACTTTTTTTTTCTTTTCTTTTTGGGGAGAGTGGGATGGGGAACAGAGGTGAATACACATTTTTAGACAAAAGTAAAGGTTGGAACAGCCACAGTGGCTGCTAGCAGATCTAGACCCAGCATGAAAAGAACTGCCAGACATTACCTGCCTGCATGATAAACCTGAAGCACACACAACCAGCCTCTCCAATTCCTTCTGAATTACTTCATTTGTCAGGTAGAGCAAAACTCTCCATGGCTTCAATGAGATTTTTGCCCAATTTAAGGATCTAGAATGAGCTTTGGTTCTCAAGAACAATATAAAATAGAAGTAACTGCATGGACATGCACTGACCCACCTGGGGTAAACTCTTAAGGGTAGAATTAGGTGTGAACAAGGTTGACAGGTTGCTTGTCTTGTTCCTATTCTATTTTTGAAATGGAGAAATTCTTACTAAGAGAAAAGTGAAGGCAGAATGTGGTTAGTTGACTATATTTGATTTCATCTTTTGTGGAAGATGTGCTGCATTAATGAGCGCAGTTGTCTCAAAAACTGCAGAATGGCTTCAGTGTATGTAAAGGTTAACTTAAAAAGACAGTGAAACTTCAGAGACATCTCAGCTGCTCAACTACATGTCAGAATGATTTATCAAGCCCCTGTAGCAAGATTCTGGATTACAGAATGGTAAGAAATTTCGCATCTTGCAGACAGTGGAAAAACCCAAAGAACAAGCTCTACATAAAGAACAATGGCATCTCTCCAGTGCATTATTCCCAGCAAACTCAAGCAGAAAGAACAGAAAAAGCCAGGATTAAAGAGAGAAGAATAGGGGTCTTAATAAATACGTGAATAAAAGCTAGCATTCTGGAGTACATCAGTCAACCAAATTCTGTACTAGTTCACCAACTGACTTCCAGTGATGAAGTAAATACCAAGATTTGTAGTTACTCCCTCTCTCTTCTAGCAATTGTGGTTTCTTGTAAGGAATGTGCTAATCCTCCAGATATCATTGCAGAACAGCATGAGATTAGCCTGAGGAAATTACTGCCACCAGGGATGAGGCGACCAAAAGTCAGGAAGAGTGTGAAAGGAATTCCAAGAACACAAAGACTATGAGGATTTCTGCCATCACCTTCGGTTGCATCTCCAGCACCAGGTGGTCAACTGCTCTGACACCACAGGGCAACTCTTCTGATACACAGAACCAAATTAAAGGTTCCATCTTGTGCATAATTGTCTTAAAATAACTTGCTCACCCTTACATTTAAGATCTTATAGTACATTACTGCTTCATACCTCCAATCTCTGTAAAGATATGGGAAGTAGGAAGAATAAATGGAGAGTAATAAAGAACTAGAAAACTGGCAGAACACAGCATAGCATTTTCCCATTTATGCTGGCCTGCAACAGGAAAGGAGGAAAAGTACAGAATGAACAATTCATCTTCCTCAGGAAGTTCCCTTTGGGGTTGTTGATAAAGAAGGTTTACTGTTAACTTTCTCCCAAACACGTGGGTAAATCCTGACCAGGAGGAAGTGTACAGCCTGAGCTCTAGACATGCTGGGAGTGGGTGAGCACTGCAATACACAACACAACCTGCTTCCTCTTTTTAGGAGGCCCCAGGAAGGCCAAGCAGCAGCTCACGTGGAGAGAAGGCAGTGGTTTAAATTCAGCAGAGGCAGGCAAAGAACATGCTCCATCTCCCCAGGTCTCTGACTACAAGGCTCTCAATGTATTTACAGCTGCCTTATTTTGTAGGGCTTGGTGCAAGAGTGAATTCGAGCCTGCAGTGAATCAAGTGATGCTTTACTTTGGATGTAAAAAAATCACAGCTAAACATGTATATTATATAGAAAATACTGATTTTAGCAGAGAAGCCACGTCCTGCCCTTATGTTAGATGTCAGAGTACATATAAGATATAGAAAATCTCAGCATGCACAGAAGTTTGACAAAGAAATAAAAACCCAAAACCCAGAAAACTAGATCTTATAAAGAGAAATGACAGGAGGTGCCAGTATCTCTGCCTATAACAACTTCTAATTCTGTCTCTCTGGGCATCACATAAAAGGTTTGCAGAGCAGAAAAGTGGGGGGGGTGGGGAGGACAGACACACCACACTGCATAAAAAGGCATATTTGAAAAACCAACATGCCCAGAATTTCCCTCCTGAAGCTTCTCCATTGTAAGTGGTACTTCTCATCAAAAGAGACAGGTGACCCTTCAAGTACCATGATGATTAAATTGCCTAAATTGAAGAGAATTACCATACTTTCACAAGGTTTCTAAGCTTCTTGCAGATTTCTGTAAAATCTGATGAGCCTGACAAGCAGTACTTCTTCCCATGCTACACGTGGGAGATAGCAGAAGGAAGGAGGCAAATTACTTTCTAAATTATTTCAGTAAATAACCTACCTTAAAAAAAACACACCAAAATCTGAAAATTGACAAATTGTTTTATGATGCAGTATCAAAATTAAATTAAAGGAGTGGTAGATGAAATGTTGGCCCAGAGTACTGAAGTTACATGACAACAGACCTGCCTTGATACTTCAGGAGGCTATATAAGGTGTAGTGCAAGGATTACTGCAAGACCGACCACCCACCTGTCAAGCCACAGTTCTGGGAGCAACCTCCAAGCTTTCCAACTTCTTTTCTGCCATCAATAAGCCAATTTCCCCCAGAAAGGTTTTCTTCATTACAGACAGGCTTTATTTTATTTAAAATTAGTTAAGTAAGATGTGAAACCATGCACAATTTTTAGCTCGAGTGACTGCAGAGCAGCAGTTCTGGAAGAATGCTGGAAATCTGCACTGATAACATCCTCAGGGGCAAAGGCTCCTGAATTTTCCTCCAGGCAAAGTGGAGGTCAAGTTTTACACTCCCATCCCATTACATGGGTAGGGCCCTCCTGTCATTCTAGCTTTTCAGAGCCCCTCAAGTCATTGTTTACAAATAACATCATCCAATAATTTATCAATGTACCTTAGCATTGAAAGTATCAGATTCTTTCAAAAAAATAGAAAAGTTTCCTTTCACTTTCCACTCCTATTTCCCTTCCACTGTTCACTGAGCAACTGGGGAGAGTGAGAGGGAAGGCAGAAGGAGAGAGAGCAATCTGGTCACACTTCTATTTCACCTTTCCTCTTACCTGGTTTTCCTCTCTGCCTGCTCACAACGTTCAATCCTCTGCTGACCATCTGTTCAGATCCCTCCCAGAAAAACACCACAGTTTCTTTTTTCTCATTCCTCCTCACAAAGCAAAGCCTGAACATCAAGGAGAGCCATGTGTCCAGCTTGCCCTCTGTGGATTGTCAGCAGTCACAAGAGATCATCTGGAAACCATTACACAACCTAACAAGGCAACCAGACTCAACATGTGCACAGGCACCAGTAGAGTTCAAACTTGTGACTTGAATTGCCACAAATTTTTCCTCAAAGTAAGATTTATTTTAGCACTGTTAGATGCAACAAAAAGACCCAGAATGAGACATTTCCAAGACAAACAACAGAGACCAGTTGGGCTTTATGCAGGGTCTAAGCTCCATGACAATAATTGACAACACCTAATGCTCATGAGGAGGAACAGTTCAAACTTATAGTTTGTCTCCTCAGGCAAATAAGTGAAGTTGCAATTCCATTTTTGGCTTAACTGGATACCTTATGGCTAATAGGGATGACCCATAGCCCACTGCCCATATGTCACAGCCATTCAGCAACATCAAGGCTTCCAAAGTAGCTGGTTTATGTTCTCCTGCAGTGGCTGTTGTGCTGAATTTTCAAGTATTCAATATTCCACCTAATGTTTTAGTTCCCAAATTGCAACCAAAAAAATATATTAAATGAATAACCCACTTTGGCTTTTTAACTTGAGGTCACAAAGGAAAGGTGGTCAAAGATTTCTTTGAATTCCTCTAACCCTCCAGAAATCATTTTTCAAAAGAACTCTGCAAATTTTCTTGCTCATTGTAATATTATTAATTACTTTTTCCCCAGCTCAACATGTTTGCTAGTCAGACTATACAAATTAGCACAAACCCAGGCACGTCCAGAGAGACAGCCTTTAGACAGAAGAATAAATGTATTTTTTACTTCAACAAATACAATTATTTTACACAGAAGATATTTGTGCTCAACACTTCTTTATGGAACAAGACCACAGAATGCAGCACAGTCAAAAAAAAATGGAACTTGCTTCCAAATGCTGCCATAGAATCTGGCTACTAAAAGAGATGAAAGGGAGAACCGAGTACAAGCATAAGAGCTTTGAAAAGCAACAAGAAAAAGTGTTTAAAAAAGGCCAATGTTACCACTGACAAAGGAAAATGCCAACCACTTCTCTTCATTCCAGTAGAACAAATGGCTGTTGTTAAAACATCAGTCCTTCAGATTATTTTAAAGAAAGCAAAGCAGAGCCCAGAGGTATATATGGAAGGTTAGAAGTAATACAAACTACAATAGCAACGAGAAAGAGGAATATTCAGCATTGCAAGCTGTTTTTTAACAACCTTGAAATGACATCAAATAAAGCTGTGACTTTCTGTACCAACACTTACAACTGATAACTGCAAACAGCACTAACTTGCAGTTTTGCACTGCTGGTCTCTCCAAGGCTCTAGAGCAGGTCTTCAAACTACAGAGAAGCAGCAATTTCTTTTTTGAAGAGTATCTGACAAGGAGCAGTGACACAGAGAAGCAAAGCATCTCACACAGCCCAATACATTGCAGTTTTCAGAAATGCTTTGTAAACTGCTTGGCTACTGTTGACTCTAACAGGCATCTTTTCTGCAGTGCAATTATAGGGCTTCTAAATGAAAGAAACCCAGAGAAATAAGTGAAGCTGCCCAGCAGAGCAGCTGAGCAGAGTGTGTTCTACAGCCATTCCAGGCACAAAGAGTCAAGCAGGCTGCCTTAATATATCACTTTCTTTAATCCCTAATAATCTTTGTCCTGGCTGCTTCCTCCTCCTCTTCCTAGCATTATGCAACCTGCACACAACTGCTTCTGAGTTCCAGTAAATCCATCAGTAATATTTGGATATACTTGACATATGAATATAAACACAATGCTTTTGACCATGAACGTGCAGTGATGTCTCAAAGCATCTCTGCTGCTAACGTGCAAAGCTGAAGCAGCCATTTACAAAATGTAACTGGGAAAATGACATCAGCTGAGCAAACCAGATGTAGCTACAAGAATGTGTGTGCACTAAGTGCTCGTAGTAATCCTGGGCAGACTCACAGACACGAGTGCACGCTGTTGAGTGGGCAGACATTTTTTGAATTGCTCTCAAGACAGGCTTGTTAATTTAATTGGTTGACTTAAAAATATTGTTTATGCTATTAAAATCTTTGTTAGCTTTCTAACTATTTTATAAATAATTTGCACATGCCACTTTCAACTGCACAAAACCCAAACCTTGCAGATTACCACATTATTTCCACCTATGCTAATCCATATTTCTTATCTTTTCCTTGATACCTTCTTGTGTCACCAGAGCCAGACATAAATCTGTGACTTATCTGCATAAACAGTAAAATACTTCAGCTCCCTTTAACCCTTTTTTAGGGAAGAAAAAAAAGGAAAAAAATATTTAATTCATTCTTTGCTTAGAGAAATGATGAAAAAAGCTTTATTACTAGTTGAAAATCTCTAGACTGAAGCAGTTTCAGCATCAATAGAAAATCTTTTATTTGAATTAAACCCCAAGACCTCTATTTGAGTAATGTTCACAAAAGAATGGAATCAAAGAGCTCGCCCCTCGTGCACAGTCTCAGCATTGCTCTATATTATAAGTAGGATGAGACAATTCATTCTTCAAAGTGGCACAATGTTGTAGCAGAGTGGCTTTTTCTTTTTTTTTTCTCCTTTTTTTTTTTTTTTCCCACTGCAAATAACCATTTCTGGTGGAGCTGATGCTTGTTCTTGACTTTTAACAGTCATTTTCTGGTTTATACATTTTGTCTGCCACATTACCCTAGCTGTCTCCCTCCCTGACTCCTAAGCCTTCATTGTTTGTCTCATTTTCTCCTCCATTCTTCTTTTTTCCTTTTACACCTATGCCTTTCAAATTCCTCTTTTCCATTTTCTGTCAGCTTTGCTCTTTCACTTAGGCTGTAAATCATTCATTACCATAGGGAATTTTCCTTATGGTTTTGCTCTCCATACCAAATTTGTAGTGCTTAAATTACTGCAAGAGAAGAATACTTTTAGCACAATCTAGGAAGGACTCCTAAGTCAGTAGATTGTTGACACCTCAGTGGTCATTCTGGTGATGCTGAAGTAACTTCCCAATGGCTGATGGAGACTCTTTCTACAGTAGCTTCATTTAACATTTTCTAATACCAAATGATCTTTAGGTATGAATTCACATGCTTAGTCTTCATGATCTTGATGACCCGAATTATTTTTTGAGTGGCACCTTGAAAGGTTTAATTTCTCACATGAAGACATGAACTAGAAGTAAAAGCCAAGGTTCAAATGTTTAGGATGTCCCAAAACCCACAGCAACGGCAGGATTATGAGGCTGCTCCAAATGGGCAAAATTAAGATTTTTATGCCTCCAGTGTTTGCCTTCTCTTCTCACTAAGGTGCAAGAGCAGCAATATCTCTGAAAAAGGAAAAGTCAGAATGAAGAGCAGGTTGGAAAGTGCTGCTGGAGTAACTGAGCTGACGGGGAACACATTATTTTCCACTTACTAGAGCACTCTGTTCAACTCAAAGTGCTAGAGAGCACCAGATTAGACCTTTTTTTTTTCCCCTCTTCTTTTCTTTTTTCTTTCTTTTTTTTTTTTTCCAGTTAAGCTGCTGCCTCTTTGCTTGGCTGACTGACTGATATGTCAGTGTTGAAAAGAGTGGTTTGCCTCGTTAGGTTTCTTTCCCCCCAGTTGAATTTTAAAGGCTGGGCCAAAATGCCTACAGTCTGATAGAAATAAGCCTGTACTAGCCTGTATGTTTATGCAAAGTTGAGGAACATTCAACAGTTTTCTGAACTCTAAGGTCTCCCATAGATTTTGCTGCTCACACCTGGTCAAATGGTAACAATGAGAAATGCTCACCCAGCAAAGCTTCCAGGGAGTTGGTCTGCAAGAGGCTTTTTCAAAGTGCTGCTTGTGCATTTTAGCCATGAAAATTCCAGTGATATCAGTAAGAGTCACACAGCTAAATCCCCAAGCAACACTTTTGGAAGATAATTTCTATTTAAAGGAGGATTAGAAGACTTCTTACACCATTTTCCATATAACAGCATCAGTCTTAAATTTGGAGAACTAGGGAATCATTTGGGGGAAATACACGATTCGCTGGGTATCAATTTTTCCATCCGATTAGGTTGGGCAGCTGTGCTAAGTGTTTAACACATACCCAAGCTTCCCCCTCCCTTTCCACAGAGTCTATATATTAAACACAAGTTAAGACTTCTGGGTTTTCAACTTTGTTGATTTTACATTCCTTTTGGGATTTAAAGTACTATTTTGTTTAATTATTTTTCCTCTACTCTTCCACAGTATTGAATGACAGCAATAATGAGCTCAGAATCATTGTACAAATCCCAGTAGAAACCATTCATAGTTTGCTAATAGGACATTATATTTGCATTACCAAGTTCAGTTCAAAGCACGTTGTGTAAATTAGCTCTGAGGGTTACTACCATGAATCTAAAACCAGAACATCAGGTCAATTAGCACAGCTCTAAAGCGCATTAGTTTGGGGGAAAACATAAGGGGTATGATTAAAATTCTAGGAAATCCTCTCTGTTCTTGGGCTAAGTGCTTCTTAAAATAAGACTGGTTTCATGTCTGGAAGAAACCAGAACTCCTCAGCTCACTGCTATGTGGTCTGATGCCCATGACCTTGATGCCTGATAAGCACTACTGCTCTGTTCTAAAGAGGGAGAAAAGTTAACTTGCAGGAGGTGATGAAATCATCAGAACCCCACAGAGACATCTTCTTCCCCATCCAAATTAAAAGAACAGCTGTGGATGGGGAAGACTTGGAGGATCTGTGAATTTAACACAGAATATATTGCTTATATGCAAACACAACACGGAAAAGCTGTTTAGCTTCTGCCACAGAGATAAACTTAGCACCACCAAACCCACTGCCACAGACCTAAACATCACAGCTTAATAATAATGAGAGGAGGTCTACAACAAATCAAGGCAGTTAGTTCCCAATAACAAGTACTGCAGGACTACTTACCCTTTGTGAAAACAGCATCTATCTACACACTACATATATGTACACACCCACAACTGTGTAAGTAGTTAATGACCTTAATGAACTGCTGAGACCACATAGAGCATCTTTGCAGCAAACTGCTGGAACAGAAGCATATAGACACCAGGAGAAGGGGTACCCAAATGAAATTCTACATAAGCACTACAACACTGAGGCCATGGGACATCACATAAAAATAAAGGGCCAAAAGATATTATTTTGGACAAGTCAGTTGATTTGTCTAAACCCTCTAGTCAATTCAGAACAAGTTATCAGGTCAGCACAGTACATGGGCTGCACATCTGCCTAGCCAAAGATGATCTTAAGATTCATTCCTTAGATCATTTTGTGGTTAGCTTCTAAAATTTTAGCTAAACAACTCCCTTATAAAACTGCTTATTCTGGAAATACCAACCCATGATGCATCATTATTATCTGAAAAAACATACTTGAAATGACAGCTGGGTGACTTCCCAAATCATGGGATCTTAAAACAAATGATGGGATTTCAGATTACACAGAAGACATCACTCAGTGGACAGGTATCAATAGTGATCTGCATAAAAATGGTCATTCCTCATGCACTAAGATGTATGCAGCTGTAACACAGAGGAGGATTTAATCATTAAATGGTAATGATTTCTTTCTTTGTACCATGTGCACACCTGTTTGGCAACTACTGAACTGACCTATGGGGGCTGAACTCACCAAAACTTCTGACAAGCACTGAAAAGAAATGACTGCAATAAATACAGAACCTGGTAGAAAGTTATTTAAATAAATAAATAAAAACAAACAACCAAACAAAAAAACCTAACGTCCTGGTGGATGAAGTAGTGAGGATTTGCCTTTACAAGACACTGGGCATGCTTTTTAGGAGAAAACAGCACAAAGATACATAACAGATTCCACTCTACCTGCAATACAAACTGATGTGTGAAACAGAAAATAGGCTTTCAGTGATTATAAATAGCTGGCAAGGACTCATGAATACTCAGCTAGGTGAAAAGTGCTTTATATGGAAGACAGTAACACATGAAAGATCAGAAACCATGCAGAAACTGAAAGAAAATTAATACATTGTCAGAATACAAACAAACAACAGGCATATTTCAGAAAGTAAGCACTATAAGATGCTTACTATTGCATGAAAATTCAGCAGCAAAACCAGATGAGCCAGAGTGCCCAGCAAAGTAAAAGCTATTTTGTATAATAAGTGCTTCTGAAACCAGGTAGAGTAACACAAATCAATAGACTGCTTATTATATCTACTTATTTAATAGCATGGGAAGTCTTAGATTTGCCTTAGAAGGATTAGATTACAAGAGCAAATGAATTTGCAGAGTCAGGGAAGCAAAATATGAGTGCAAGCTTCAATAGGATCTACTGTGAAGAAAATTCTGTCTTTAAAGACTATTCAGTTGAATCTGAATTCTCGAGATCTTTTAAAAATCAACTCATGAGTTATTTTCTTTCCTTACTTCAATTACAGCTGTTCATTTCAATTTTCCACTGGGTTCTTGTTAGCTAATATTTCTTCCATCACATTTTTTAGCCACTGAAGAGGAAGACAAACTGCCAAATATTTATTCTGGGGGAAAAAGCCAATTTCTGTCATTCTGTATTTCTATATCCCCACAGAAACATCCATTAGAAGTTTCTCTTCAACATACACAGACACACAAATGTGTGGGAATTTGCTGGACTTTTCTTCAAGACACATCCACTCAGGGTTATGTCAAGCACAGTGTGGCAAAAAAAGCTTCTTTCTGCTTTCTCTGTTTCACACGAGACTATCAGTCTGTATCACTTCCCTAATGATCCCCAAGTTATTCTTAATTGGGCATTATTCTACTTTTCAGCATTTTTTAAAACTAAATCACCCAAAGAGAAAGGAGATGTCCAAAGGGAAAAGCATTCCCTACCAAAATACATTTGAGTAGCAGCAATTAAACACTCCCTTTCTCAAAAGTTGTGAGGCAGAATTGCTTAATAATGAGTCATTTCAAATGATCCCAGACCTCAGATTTCTTTTAATAGCTTCCTTCTCCTTGGTCTTCCCCAGAAGGTATTTTAGCAGGGCACAGCATTGCAATCAGCAGCTGGAAGAGAGAGAACTGCTTCACTAAAACAAAGAGGAGCACATCAGCAAAGGGAAATACAGCTGCCTAACCTTGATTTCTGGTATTGCATCTTTGCTCACAATATATTCTTGGGGGAAGTTCTGTGACATTTAGACAGCTGTAGTTCTTTGAAAAGCATCAACATATTTTTTTCTTATTTTTTTTTAACAGAGTTTTGAACATTGGTTCTCTCACCAAATCAAATGATCTGTAAGAGTTATTGGCCAGCTGAACTGGGCAAACTGGGGCCAGGTACTGTCATTTCAGATAACTCTGACACTTCAACTTCTACTGCCTGAAGTGGCCACCACTTCCTCCTGGGCTTCTTAATGATTTCTTAAAATCCACTTTCTATGGTTTGAGGAACTCCCCTCAGAACCTTTTCCATCCTGCCCTCAGTTACTACTGCAGTCATCTGTCTTCTACTGGGAAAACAGGAATTTCTCCTTTGTGAAGGTTCAGAACCAGGAGCATACTATTCAGCAGACACTCCAGGGGATGGTCTCCAGCTCAGAGCACCCTGGCAGGACTCAAGCCCTACAGAAAGTGAACAGTGCCACCTTCTGACCCAGTGCCCTGAGCTCCTGGGGCATGCCAGCCTTCTCCAGTCAGACAGGCGTGTCATGACTTATCCAGGTTCACATGGCAAGGAGTGGAGAGGCAAATAAAATGAAGGAGAATGGAAAGAAACCCTTGTGTAATGACTTCTGTCACCCTGCCATAAAATCCACCCTGTAGTCTAGTAAAAATCATCTTTGATTAACCTTTTATCTCCTTAGCTAAGACATTAGCAACAAAGGCATTAAATGACATTGGATTTCTTGTATTTGAGTCATACTGTTCTGAACCTTCAACAGCTCTGAAAGGTGTTAATGGAATCTGCTTTCTACCAGGGCATGGGAGATACAACACAGATTAAAATACAACTCATCCCAGGTATAACAAAAGTCATTATTCTACTTTGTCAATGATTTGAAGAATATTTGTTGCTTTAAGCTAAACTAAGGAAAGACTCCAGTCATATAGTGCATCTTTTATTTACAGTGAGTTCTAAGAAAGGAATGTTACTCTCAAGTACATTTTTCTGGTGGACTTCAGCTTTCCCTGAGGGCAATTTCATCCTTAGAAACAACAAAATAATGCAAAGGTTGTTTAGACAGAGGAGAAATATGCAGGCACCCTAATAGGCTATAAAACCTTTCCATAAACTTCTTCTGGTTTTTTAGAACTCTGAAATTATCCCTGGTGCTGTGGCATTCCAGATGTGGAGGAAGGGACCAGATGGACAACAGAGGGAAAAAAAAATCCTTTACTATTTCAGGAAAAACTTTCTTACAAAAGCATGGAGGCAGCAATATAGTTTGGCTACTGCGATGGGAATTCTAGCTGATGGCAACCACAACTATTTCAGATCAAGGAGCTTCAGAGTAATGTGACAGCTTGTGTGTCTGCACTGTATTTAAGGGCAAATCTCAACCTCTTTGCCCACTGCAGCTGCTGAAACAAAGCTAAGATTCTTATTTTAGTCTGAAACAGTGAGCTGATGAAATACCTTCTAGACTGGCCAGGATAGTTACTAGAAAAACCCTCTGGGAATTCTCTCTCTTCCGCCCAGGATCAGACAATCCCCACCCAGCAGCCTCTAGATGATGACTGCATATTACCTCTTCCATGAGGAAGGTCCTGTGCCCAGGAACTTCTCAGCACCCTGCCTTTAAAGGAGCACCATTTGCAGCTGGATCCCCAAAACTAAGTGATGCTCCTCACAAAAAAGGAATCACTTCACCATTTCACACTTAGACAAACAGACCCAGAAAGACCTGTGTACTCTGTCAGCATTAGCTGAGAGAATGTGAGACAGAGACACGAGCTGAATTTGAGGCAATTTCTGATGTTTCATTTCTAAAAGAATTACTGTTCTGGTTGGAGTTAGAATAATTCTGTTAGGTGATTTTACTTTTCAGTTCAGTCTCTGCTAAGCAGCTGCACTTTCTGAAGTTAATGGCATCATTTTGCAGACAGTGTCTGCTTCTAGCAGTGATTATGCTTGATGTTTACCCTACCAAGGGCTGGTGTACAGAAAGGCTCTTGCTTATACTGGCTCCTGCAGAGACCAAGGTCACCGCTAAATTTTGTGTGCAATGGTGGGGTTGCAGAAAGTAAAAAGCCACACCTGCAGGGAGGAGCAGGCAGGACAAGTGACCCTAAATGGACCAACCAGGTACTGCATCCCATATGTCATACTGAGTACAAAGATGAAGGGTCACAAGGGTCAAGCTCTCTTCTTCAAGGGCTGGCATCCGAGGAGGACTCCATCTGTTCTGCCTTCAATCCTGATGCATGTGCTCCTGAATCCAGTTCCAGAATCTGCTTCCTGTCAGCCACTGAGTCCAGTCTGGGATTTCCCCAGCGCCTGATCCACAGCATCAGTGGTGATGGTGATGTAACTGCCACTGGGGGGTTGGGTTCAATGTTGGGGTTTGTATATATCTGTATATATTTTCGTTTATTGCTACTATTTTCATTAAAGCTATTCTAGTTTTGGGGTTTTTTTTCTGATCCATAAATGTTGCTTCCTTATTCCCTTTCTCTTCCCCTTTAGGAATGGAGAAGGGTAAATGGAGAACAGCTGTCATTTGTCTACTGGCTGGCTCAGCCCTAGCCCTTAACAACTACAAAGGTGAATCCAAATCCCAACCCTCAGCTGTAAAAGAGAATACACTGAATCCTCTCACCACACATTTCACCACAGATGATGGGCCAGATCATCACGTCACCTGAAGGACCAGAATGATTCAGAAGATCAGTGGGGATATCCTCAACAGCAGAAACAGTCAGTGTTCAGGGAGATTGCTTTCCAGCCCCCTGCATAGTGATACACCACCCCTCACCAAAGGAGGCTTCAGACATGCCAGCAGTTTGTGGAGAGCAGGGCACTCTGGGTGGCAGATCTGCCAGCCAGCTGTGATTGACAATGCCTCCCAAGGGGGCCTTCAAACTCTCCTCAAAGGGAAGGTGTAACTTGCAGAGGTCAAAGCAAAAAGTTAATCGGCTCATACATACCACAGAAACAAACTCTCTGTCCTCTCATCATCTCAGCAGGGCTCTGCTTCTGACCTGCTTTTTTTCCTTATTTTTTTCCACTTCCATTCACCCTTCTTCAAAAGACTGTTAACAAAGGTATCTCATCTATTTGTAGGCACAGCTTAAAATACCTGCCATCAGCTGTCTATGTTCCTGTAGTGTTGGTGTCAGCATTCACCTTAACCCAGAAACCACATGCAGAACATTTGCAGCTCCAATGAACTGGTAGGGAAGGCAGCCTTTGGGGAATGAGGCATATCAAGGCATATCAGAGCCCAGGAACTCCTGCAGAGAGAGGGGTCACGAGGTACCAGGGTTCTTTATTTTGCATCTGATAGATAGCTGTTGGAAGAGGGAAGACAGCAGAACAGAAATGGGAAGATCCCTTAGCACGGAACAAACTTCCCTGACTCTTCTGCATGGACACTGAGGTCTCTGCATCTTTGAAAGGCTAGCTGATATAAATCATTTCAGCAAAATCCTGGTACTTAACACGCTTCCAGATCAACCCTATCCCATCACACACCAAAATGGCCAACACATACAAAGGCCACTCTCAGTGTAAACAGCTGTTTCTAGTGCTGCATGAGCACAACTCATCTTAGACAAGTTATTTTCCATGGGGCATAATACAGAAGTGCCAGTACAAGCACAAGTCATATAATATTTTGACTCGGTGCTTTTGTTTAGATTTCCTCCTATTGCTATCATTTTTCACATTTCCCTTTACAATTTTAATGGAAATTCTTCCACCCCCAAGCACAATGTTTTCAGACTTTCTAGCAGAGCTAATAAAAATATTAAGAGATCCCTCAAGACGCCCTGTGAAGAAAAAAAAAAAAGATTTCTGCTAAGTTGAAATATTTACTGATTTATCAGTGGAATGAAGAGATAAAAAGAAAACCAGAACATTCTCAAGAACCAATGCAACACAAAACACAAAGAACAGAGGGGACCCACCTTAGCAAAAGGGTCTTCACAGCTGATGTATCTTAAAAGCACTGACAGCTTTCAAAAAACCCACAAATCAAGTTTGAGTTGCAAGTTTCAAGCTCTCCTATGTTCTCTAGGTGTGTATTTCTCATAAGAGACAGAAAGCCCCCTCCTTCCAGAGGAGACATGTACACACTTGGAGAAATGAGGGGGAAAACCAAGTAAAATAATAATAGTAATAAAAAAAAGTCACCTATCCCATTACTTATCCTGATGTTCATTTTTACTATTTCAGCTACTCACACTGACAGTATTCCATGGAAACCTTTTTCCTGGTCATCTGCCGAGATAAACACCTCTCAGCACTTCCAGCTCTTGGGGAGTAAAACTACAGCTCCAAGACCTCCCGTTAATTGTTCCCCCTGAGAAATTAACCCAGTTCTCCAGTAATAATTGATTTTGAGTTTAACAACCTCCCATAGCATTCAGTGATGTTACTAAAGCTCTTCCTCTTCCCCAAAACATCAGCGTACTGCATAAAAAATAACAGCTACAGATCACATCATTTCTAAATCATTGGCAGGAACAAGAAGCAGAACTTCAAATTTCTAAAAAAACCAAAAATCTTTTCATTCCAGGATCTAAAAAGACTCTCTCATCTCTTCCATGAGGTCTGTATCAAATTTGACATAGCGAGTGCCGGAACAAATTACCGATGGGATGAGGCAATGCAGATTGAATCAGAGAGTTCAAATAGATAGTGCTCACAGTACTGCCACTGGAGAAAAGAAGGATAAAATCTCTTTGCCTCAATCACAGCTCCTTTGTCCACCTGCATAAAACTCCAAGACAGAGTCTGGAAGCCTACTGCTTCAAGTCCTGATGAGCATTCACGGCTCACAGTAGGTAACTGGCACACGAAGGTGTAACAAGGATGGAGGAAGGGGTCAGAAGGTTGAACTCCTAATGACAATCTATTTGGAAGTGGAAGTCAGATACAAAAATGAAATGGTTCTGGGGCTCAACTGGGATGCACAGAATTGGCTCAAATGAGATAGCAAGGCTACAGCAATATTTTTCTTGTGTAATACCCTTCACACTGCTCTCAGGCAAGTAATCATAAATGGCTTTATGTTTATAATACTTTAAAGAAGTTGGAAGTCACCCTTTTCTTTACTGAATAACACTGTTCTCTGGTGAAACTTAAAAATGTACGAGTCTCAGTAGCAATAATGGTTTTTTTGAAAGAGCAGCACTATTTTATTTATATTACTTCTTGCAGATTTGTTTTAAATTAAGCAATAAACCACAAAACAGGAAGATAAAATTATGCTAGTGCAGTTCAAATATAAATTATTTTTCCATTTAACAGTTTTAGAAGCAGCCAGAAAAAGAACAAAACAAAGAAAAAATTCCAGGTCAAGTGAGGATAACTTTGTCCTGCTTACTGACAAACAAGCCTTTGCACATACTGCCTCAGAATGCGTTTTATCTAGTTAACACAAACAGCTTTGATATGGGAATTAGGGACAAAAATCATTGCTTGCTAATCTCTTGATTATTTTCAACTGAGATAAACTAAAAACTGTGACAGGCAGTTTCAAACCATTCCCATTTACTCGCAGAAAACATATCCACTTCCATCTCAAAATATTCCTAAGGTTGCACTTAAGCATGAAGCATTTGGTAACGCCTGTTGAAGACCACATTTTAAGTACAGACATACAAATAACATCACAGTAATGACTCAAAAGCTGTGCTACTTCAAACAAGGCAGATTACCCTTCAAGAAAGAAGTTGATCAATCAGATTTTCTCTTCTTAATCAAGTCATTCACTGAACAGGACCCTGTTACCAGGTCAGTTTAGCTCAGTTGTAGAGGTACAGCAATCTGAATTAAACACTTCTGTAACTTCAAATTATTTTGTCTCAACTCAGGCTTGGAACACAGGAAAGAGTTTCCAAAAAAAGAAGCTTCCTCGGGTTTGAAGTAAGCAGCATCTCCCTCTGTATAGTCCTAGAGTCATGAGATTGGGATATGGTGATATCCCATGTCCTTTCTGACACCACTTGCAATGGTGACCTCGTTTCACCTGAAGACTTGAGGCTGGACGTGGGGTTTCAGCAAATAGAATTTGCACCTTTGTAACACACTGACTGCAATAACGAGACAGTGTGAAGGATGGAACATCTCTCACTGAGATTCCACAGCTGGATCTCTTCAGATTTTTTTCCCTGTTTTTCCCCTCTCCTCTGCTCCACTTTTTTTTTGATAAAGCCAACACTGGGATTAGAATAAACCTGACACAAGAACATGTTCTGGGAAAAACCAGTAATGATTGCACTACTCCTACTACTTCTCCAACCACCCTTTCATGAGGAGCTCGCTCTGTAAGAGAGGCCTACAACTGAGTTGCAGGGTCCTACCCATCCCTACAAATCAGGGGGAATTTGGGGGTGGGGGTGAATCTCAGCAACTTTCCTTCCCTGTCTGCCAACTTTTCCCAGGAACCGACTATAGTGTCAGAGTATTCCACATCCAACAAAGTTACCCAGGATCAGACAAAAAAAATGCAGACGTACAGGAGTGGCACAACATCAAGAGGCAGGGAACAGCTGAAATTGCTCTAGGAAGCATCTTCTGGAGAAATGCAATGAGATTAATGAAGCCATAGAAAGTTTGTGAGTTTACCAGTAGCAAGTGTTAGGTGACTGAGAGTGGGAAGTATCCTGACAAAGTGAACCAGCCTGGCTTTGAGGTGAGGCCAAGCAGCACGAAATCACCACCTGATGGAGCAGGAGAAAGACAACCAAAGGGAAGAGCTTTATTTTTGCAGTCACAGTTGTGATTGCAAATGATTAGGCTGACACAGTGCTTTGAATCACAAACATAATGCTGTGTAACAAGTGTTCTCCAATCACACCATTTGGAGATGAAACAGGGTTTGTTTTAATGCTACCCTTTAATACCAAGAAGAAAATGCTACACTTTTACAAAGTGAAAAATGAGTTCTGACAGAATAAAAGATGGAATAAAACAATCCAGGCAAGTATATAGATGAAGTAATTTTGTTGTAAAACATTGGCTGTCTGGAAAGTTGAATAACTGTATTTTTGAAATATAAACTCAAAGTCAATATCAAAAGAAAATCAGAATCTCTTGTTCACTGTTTTAAGCCCTCAGAATCCTCTAGTCCTAGTCAAGATACAAAATCTAAGGTCCTGTGTTACAGGAAATCAATGAAGGCAGTTTTGACCATTCACTGTATACTGTAAGAATCTAAACAGCAAGTAAAACTGAACAAACAATAAAATGCACCAATGTTAGCATGAAACACCTCAGAGCTAAGCAAAGACCTTCCTCCTGCAACTGGAATTGAACAACAGCTCTCCTTTATTGGTGATTTTAGCTTGGAGAAGAAGAGGCCGAGGGGGGATCTGATCAATGCTTATAAATATCTAAAGGTTGGGGTCTCAGGAAGATGTGATCAGGCTCTTCTCCAGTAACAGGACTAAGGGTAATGGCCATAAACTGGAAAACAGGAGGTTCAACCTTAACAGGAGGAAATACTTCTTCACTGGGAGGGGAACAGAGCATGTGTACAGGCTGCCAAAAGAGGTGGTGGAATCTCTGTCTCTGGAGATTTCCAAAAGCACTTGATCCTGTGTGACCGACTCTAGGTGATCCTGCTCCAGCAGGGGAGTTGGACTAATTGATCTTTAGAGGTCCCTTCCAACCCCCACCATTCTGTGATTCTAATTCTATGATCTTCATAATTAAAAATAATAGTCTCAGTTTATCTGTAAGGATGCTGGGAAGGTTTTTACCTACACTCTACACTTCAGTTACTCAGTTCTTCTGAATCCTAATATTGGCTGAAGGAGACCAAATTAGTATAAACCTCAAAATTTATTTCTTTCTAATTATAAGGGCCATAAAATCCATTGCTTTCAGGCACACTTTTACATATGCACAAGTGAAGTGCCATCACTTCATCTTCCTTGCAGTTCTTTTTCCTTAGTTACAGTTGAGGTATTGCTAGCCAAGCTACAAAAGCTGAATTTTCACTAAATTCTTAGAGAATTCTCATTTCTTCTGGAAAAGAGCTCTATATTTTTAGTTCAATTCTAATAATTACTATGCAAATCCCTCAACTCCACATGGTTACCCAGCCTTAAAACTCATTACAGATTCATTAGAAGCACAGTTGCTCCAGCTTCCCTTTCAGATACATTGAAATTTAATAACTAGCATGAACTAAGGGATAAAGCTGCAGTATGAGCATTATATTCATCACAAAGCTTTTGTGCTGGTGCACAGGATT
The DNA here is from genome assembly GCA_013399075.1 of Chloroceryle aenea. Taxonomy (NCBI): domain Eukaryota; kingdom Metazoa; phylum Chordata; class Aves; order Coraciiformes; family Cerylidae; genus Chloroceryle; species Chloroceryle aenea. The sequence continues at coordinate 168,428 of VWZY01002119.1, read as the reverse complement.
CTTTCATGCTTAATTTATTATTAATCACACTTTAGATTATAGTCACTGTGTGAATTTTTTTTAAAACACTGACAAAATTCCTTATTTGAAAAAAGAGTCTGCATCATCTTCCAAGTATTTCCCACTATGCTCACATATTTTACCAAAAATATTGAGAGATGAGCTGAAATTAATTACTCTTCACAGAAACTGGAGTGACAGACTACTTTTTTTTTTATGGGACATATAAAAGTTCAGAAGAGAGTAAGGTAACCAAAAGTTAGGACTAGAGGGCAAAAAGTTGGGAAAGGTTTAACAGCAGTAGCTGTGGTAGTTACTTCTCTCAGGGACACAGATGTTGAGGAGAGAGAAGCAACGAGGATGCATGACTGAGAGGATGAAATGCAATACTAGAACACAGTGCTTTGATTTAGGGAGGTAAGAACTGAGTACTAGCCTAACCAAACAGGAAGTACCTGAAAGATATTTAAGCCCAAAAGTAAAGTGTGAAGTCATCTCAAAAGTATAAAAAGATACAGTCTGGGTGCTTTGAGGCTGTTTAGACCTGGGGAATATGCAAAGTTCATTATTTTTTAGGTTATTACTGGCTATTGACATAATTGCATGCAGCAACAGTTAAATCTGAAAGGTAAATAAGGAGTGGTTGACTGAAAAATGTGCACAGCAAAATTGGTGATTTAGAGTCATTCTANTTCAAGGTGTGGCCTCACCAGTGCTGAGTACTGGGGGACAATCCCTCCCCTAGTCCCGCTGGCCACAAAATTTCTGATACAGGCCAGGATGCCATTGCTACCTTGGCCAGCTGGGCACACATCTGGCTCATATTCAGCTGGCTTTTAACCAGCACCCCCAGGTCCTTTTCTTCCAAGCACCTTTCCAGCCACTCCTCCCCAGGCCTGTAGCACAGCCTGGGGTTGCTGAGACCAAGAGCAGGACCCGGCACTTGTTGAACCTCACAGCTTCAGCCCATTGATCCAAACTCTCCCAATCCCTCTGCAGAGCCTCCCTACCCCAAGCAGATCAACACACCTGCCTGTCTTGGCATTGTCTGCAAACTTGCTGAGGGTGGCCTCCATACTCTCAGATATTTGACACAGGCTTTAAAAATGGAGGGGATTTTAATTAGTCAAAACTGACAGCGATGCACAGCAAAGATGAAAACCAGATTCCTGCTGTGGACATGAATTCTGCTTAACTAATCAATGTAATTAAATGCTTTAAAAGTCTTTACGCTGGAGCTGCACACAGCAGTTTCCCAGGAAAGGAAGATGGAAATTTCCCCTTAACAGAAAGGATAACACCAAAAGGTTTGGGATTTTTATTTTTTTGTAGTGTTACCATTCTTTACTTCACTGTCACTGGGACAGGCAAATGCAATGCTGGACTTCACCTACCACACAGTTTGAACCCCCACAATGCCTTCATCTGTCATAATCCCTTTTGTTGTTCCAGATAAATGAAAAAGATAACAGACAAGGTACTGAAAACCATTATCACAGTGAACTGGTAAAGAATAAAAGCAACTACAGCAAGTTCACTGCAGAATGCTGACAGCCACCCAAGCTTGGGAGGCTGTATAATGAACTTCTGCAAAACTTAACAGCAAGGTTGTTTTTCAGGCAATACAAACATGCTGAAGGCTAGGGAAAAAAAAAAAGGAAGAGGGAGAAAAGCAGGATGATTCATTCAGCACTTTTTGTGAGAGAAGTGGCTTACACTTGTTCACTGAAGGATAACTCAGAACACATCTTTGCCAAGTTGTGCAGTGAGGGAGTGAAAGCAAAAAAAAAACCTACTACTGCTGTCCGAGAGTGAAAGAATTAAGGATGAAAATAAAGCATTCAAAAAGAAAACCAAGATATACATTCATATAGATACTGTTCTTTTTTGTGTGTGGAGAAAACAAGTGAGGAGCTGCAAAAAATTGTTGACTGCATGACCAGTGCATTCATAGCCACACATACTGCAGCAATAAGAATCCCAGAAGTAGTTCTCTCAGTAACTTAGCAAAGCATGTTTTTGCATTAACAATTCAAATCTAATCTCCTCTAATTTCCCCAAAGAGATTCAATAAAGCAACTCCAACTGAAATATTCCATCTAGAACAACGATTAAAAAGGGTCCACTAAAACCAAACTAAAATTGCAGCGCAGAGGCAGATCTGACCATTAAATGGAAAGCAGGAGATGATAATTGATACATCCATTTTGGAAGGACAGCAAAGCAGTCACTAGCATATCAGAAGTCACTTGATTGCCTGACTATTTTAACAGTAAAAGAACATTTCATAGAGATCTCCCTGACATTGTTTCTCTTCAGGGGTGATTGATCTGAATGTGCTTCCTTATAAACCACATATTGAGTAGTGAAAACTAAAGGCACAAGCCTGCAAGTTATGGCTGAAGGGGGAAAAAAAGCATGGAAAAAAATCAAGTATGAGTCTCTTTTCCATAAAATCTAATGTTAGACTTCGATGTTTAACAGGAATGTTGATCTGTTTAGAAACAGTCTCCTACAGACCATGACAGCTACTCTTGAAAGAGATTTTGCAAGTCCCAATTTTCAATTTTTTATAGAATTACTGAATGCAATGGCTCATTTATCTTCTGAAGCTGACATCGTTCACTTATAATAGTATTGTATTTCCACAACAACACCCTTCGGTACCATGGAGTGGAATTCAGCAAGAGAATAAGCAGTAGGGAACAGCAAATTCCAATAGAATCCTAAGATCCATTTTGCCAGAAATGTCATTTTAGTTATAAAAACTAAAAATGACACGGTTTTCCTCTTCTGGAGCACTACAAAATCATTATGAGACAATTCAAATGGTACAATAATAAAGGAGGAAGGAAAAAAAATAATTAAATGTTGATTTTTGATACAATGCTAACAACCTTTTCAGACTTGGAAATCTGAAATCAGTTATCATCCTGAAAACTGATATTGTAACTATCCCAATTCCTTGAAGTCCCCATTTCTTTATTACAAGAACTGCTTGCTTGTCCAGAGGAAGAAATGAGAAAGCAGGGAGAGAAAGGACTGGTACTGACTCAAAGTCATTCCACCAAAGGAGTGTGTAAAAAACTTATCCAAAGGGACAGGAGTGAAACATAGCAATTAAAGGAATAAAGACCAAGGTTAAAACTTCCCTTATTCTCATGTTAAGTGACATAGGGAGCCAAAATTGCCCAGCATATATGACTTCAACTTTCCAATCATACTGGACCTTTGAAAACCACTACCAATTTGCTCAGTCACTAAGACAGGCTTTTTTTTAAGACGTTCCTAACCAGAACAAAACTCACCCCGGGTAGGAGATGTGGTTAAGACAAATCTCCATGTCTCCCCCTTTCTTTCTATAGCTAAGGGGTTTTGCCATGCAGTTTAGTTGGCTTTATTGAGAATATGGTAACTTTAATTCCCAAGAGAGGTAAAGTCAAGCCTTGTGCAGTATATTCTTATATCAAAGTCCTGTGTCTTACATTAAAAGCATCCTCTTTACAGGGGATGTTTTTCTACATTATAATTTTAATGTATTCCATAATTTCTGCAGTAATTTGAAGATAGGACATTAAAGTAGTCATATAAGAAATACAATGCTATCTTAGCAAAAAGGACAGAGCTGACTCAGTTGGCAAGAATGGAATAGATTCAAAAGTAATTTACCAGTCCTTTGTACTGTGAGTTTTGATGATGCTTCAGTAGAGATTAATGGGCAAAGTTTTGCTTTAAAAACAAACTTAAAAATATTTTCAATAAAATATCTAGGGGAAACTAACATTTTGCAAATGTATTCCTCATGTTATTGCTTTTTTTTCCTAGCATTTCTTTGATGTTTCAAAAACTTGTACATTTTTGCAGTTAAACTGGAAATAATTAAGGACTTGTGAAACCTGTAGCATTGAAACATTACAGAAAGCCTTCCAAGCAAGTGCTCTGACAGAATATCCTTTAGGTCTTTCTAACCAAGAGGAGTCACTTCATAGCAAAATATAAAAGGACCCACTTCAAACATTTTCATCTCTACTAAAAGGTAGCCTAATCCACAAACTCCAAGAACACAAAATGTATCATACTAGTAATTTGGTCGTGTCTTAAACCATTCAACATGCCTCCAAATTCACTAACCTTGAGCTAAAGCCTCCCAGGTTTAGTATCCCTGTTTTGGCAAGAGCATGATATTCAACATGTATCTTGGGTATCAGTATAGCCAAAATGTTCCACTGCTCATTAGAGGTGAAAAAGAGATCAACAAGAAATATCATTGTCTATCCTGTTGGTGAGAGACAGAGTACTGGCAGTAAGCCTATGCTCCCTTTCCTTCCCTGGCAGCCTGGATATTCTCCAGCAAAGTGAAATGTGTCAATGTCTATCCCTCGAGGTGATAAGTGAAATGAAATACTTCCTATATTTCAAAGGACAACCAAAGAAATTAAAAAAAAAAAAAATCCAACAACTTTGTCCTGTCTTCAGGAGAGAGCTGCAGGTTATGAACTCAAATGGAAAGAAACATTTCCCTGAAGCACTGGCATGAATACCTAAGGTGTGGAGACACATGAGGCTGGGGACTCATCTCTCTCCTTAGCTTTTCTTACTGCCTAGCTCTAAGCAGTTGCTGCAGGTACCCATCCAAGGCACTAATTCTCCCCAGTAACTGTACAGGATGCTCATACACATGACAATGTGCTGTACCACACCCTGGAGGGCCTGGCATCTAGAAGCCAGCAATCCACCTTGCAGCACCCAGTTCTTTCAGATCAAGTCCCCAGTAACTTTACTAAAGACCAGTAAAAAAAGCCACACGGAGGTGTCTGTGAGAGACATTGAGAGAGCATTTTCCTGGCACACACTAAGGGCAAAGTCAGACTAAATGATGTGACAGTCACTCCTGGCCACAGCCCTGTGTAAAAGGATCTTTATCTCAGAGGGGCTGAGAGACTAATTAATTTGTGCTTTTGAAAACCCTTCAGAAACTTGGAAGAATGATGCTACTCTGCTTTCAAAGCATTCATTCTTCTGCAGTTAATTTAATTCAGACTCCTTTTCCCTTAGCATGTATCAGTGTATCCCCCTGTAAGATACACAGAAGTAGAAGACACTTTGCAGTTCATGACTGGTGATTGCACTGCTTTTAGACTGTATCTGCTAGGCTGGCTGAAAAGCTAAGGAATAAATTAAAACTTCAGACTGCAATGAAGCAAGTGGGCTTGCCCTTTGTTCCTCTCTGTTGTCCTCAACAAGCCAGAAGGTAGGGAACCATAGGTGCCTACTCACCTGTGGTGGATTACTATCACCTACAACAAAAACAAGAACCAAGTCCAGCTGGGAAGCATAATTCCCTGTCATATTATCAGGAGATGCAGGCTTGCTCCAAATTATGGCAAAACAAAACACTGGAGCATCCTAGCATGCCTCCAACTAGGTATTCAAGGGAGAGTACTACACACTAACAACTATCCCAGATACTGGGTTACTAACCCAGACACTGGGAACAAACCATCCCACAGCAGTGTTACCAAGGAGCACAACTTGCTAGTCTGGGGACCAGTTAGACACACTCCACCACACTTATGTGCTGGAGTGAATGGTACAAAAAAAAATTAATCATGGCAGTCACCCAAGACCTCAGCCCTTGCACAGGAATGTAAAAATCAAAGACACAGATCCCACTGCATCAAACACACAAATGGAGAGCAAGCAAAGCTACCATGTTGTTCTCTGGGACAGTTTTAATCTTTGATTGTAAGTAACAAAGCCTGTATTTAAATCAGTCTTAATCCACACTTCTACTTTTTAGCTCATCTTCAAAAGACATGATTCTCTTTGGATAGCCATCTTTAAAATTATTAATCCACAATCAAATTATGCTGTCAGGATATTTATTGTATGTTCTGAGAGCACATAACACAAACACTATTTAAACAGTTATAACCTCCCAGAGTTGTATCCGTATCTTATCTTCATATTTACCTGATCAGAAACCAGTAAGCTGAGTTTCTATGGCGATTTTAATATAATTATACCAAGCTCAGCTTGAATGAAAGCGAGTTCTTTTTAAAAGGCATAAAAGGAGCACTCCAAAATGGTATTAATTCACTAAATAAATTGCTTTCAATTACTTGTGTACATATGAAGGAAGCTACATTTACTCAAAGTTGCATTTTAAATTGAACAAAAGGAAACTACCAGTTCTGGGTCCCAAATTCTTTTAAGATTACAGCTCTGGCAGAGCTGAGTGTCTGAACACAAGTTTTATTTGCAGATTGGAAGAGGGAAAACAAGTTTCTTACTAGTTTAACTCAGATCCTCAGTGTTCAGTAAACCAGCTACTAATACTAAACTGAATCACACAAATAAGATGAAACAGAAAATGATCTCTCAGCTCCTGCAGGAGAGACAAATAAGAAAAGGTGATATAAAAAACTAAGTTTCAAACAAGATAAGATCCCAGGTGCTTGGAACCCAAATTCCCCATCAGATCAGAGGCTTCATTTTGCTGTTAAAAATTAAACTGGTTATAGCTCCATTCTGTCCACGAGCAGCTAAATATGAAAAATGTATTTAACACATCATAGCAAGCTTAAGTTTTCACTGCTTCATAACAATACAGAAACCAATTTCAGACCATTTGTTTTTACCTCAGTTCTGATCATACCTGATATATTTGTTGGGAGTCTGTAGGTGGTGGCTGGGATCAGCAGCCTGATGTGATGCTGCACTCACTGCACAGGGCACCAGCCTGGAGCACTGAACCTCCAGCACAGGCTATGGTTCCCCAGCCTCTTCTCCCTCTCCATTTTCCTTCTAGCTTCTCCTGTCTTTTGCTACAGAGAGGGTACAAACCACAGCTGAAATTCCTGCAAAACACCTCAAAGTGATGAGAATTTACTGCAGGACCACTCTTCCTTTATCCTTCCCGAGGCCTCATATCCTGATTGCAGCCACCTCACCCCTTTCCAGTGTAAGGATTTATTTATTTTAATCCCAAGCAAATAAGGCACACCTACAAGGCACTGGTTCTTAGCTGCCACTTCCTCGGGGACATCTCCACTGCCAATATAATCAATTTGGTGTTAATAAACCATAATGAGTCAGCAGAATTCACTTCTACCCCAACTACTCTCCCCTCCAGGGTGCCAGCAGCTGTTCAAAGGAGAGATCAGCAGGAGGGCACTGACAATTACCTCACTGTTATTTTAACCTCATTTGTCTGTTTGGCTTTTAACTATCTATGTTATAAAGAGGGGATGAAAGAAACAGATCTTTTCAGTGAATATAGTTCACTCCTGCAGAGGCAATAACCTAAACAATCCTAGTCACACTTGCATGGAAAAACATAAAGAATATCACTTTATCCCCTGAAATGTTACCAAGCCATTGTCACGGGAATCAATTTGTCTCCTGTTTGCTACATGATATAGCACAAATATAGCACAATAAAGCTCAAGGGGTTTTGTCCACATTTGCAGATGCATCAGTTCTTGGAGCAGAGAGCTGAAAGTCCCCCTGTGCAAAGCTCTGGTGCAGGCATGTATGAAATATTGCATTCAGCTCTGGACACCTCATTACCAGAAAGATAACACATTAGAGAGAGTTATTAGAGAAGCAACAAAAATGATAAGTGGAGATTGAAGAGATTGATTACATCGAGACACTAAAAGTTAACTGCATAAATGTTGGCTAAGGAACAGCTTTCTGGAGGACAGTAACAGCCAGTCAATATTTGAAGGATAGGTATGCCAATCAGAAAAATGAGTTATTTAGGATGGAAAAAACTGGACACAATTAGGAATAAAAAGATGAAATTAAGAAAGGCCTCACTCTCAAGAAAAAAAGTGTAATAAATGTATTGCAGAAGGCAGGCTTTGAGAAATCTATTGCCTGGATGGCTTAATAGGTCTTTTGTATCTCTGCCTCCTGTAACTCCATGATAATAATGATGGAGCAAAAGAAAGGACTCAAAGTATGAAATCCAATTAATTCTTTGCCAGTAGGCAAACCATCTTTATCAGATATTTTGGCTTAGCAATAAGCTTAAGCTTGGCATGATAGATCCTACCTGTCAGTTATTCCAATGTAGCTTTTTGTAAAGTCTTCAGAGAAGCCAAGAGTATTTTTATACTTTCATTAAAACACAGACTACATCCATCAAAGGAGGAAGTTATATTAAAAAGATCTGTGGCATTTTCAGACTAATCTGTGCATCTGACCCGTGCCATATTTAGCACCACCTAATCTGGTTTGTGCATCTAACAGACTGCAAACCCTTCGGGGCAGAAATCCCATCCTCCTCTTTCTTTATATTACACAGTGCAAAGTGTGTTGACAGTGCTCAACAAATAGCCAGTTCCCCAGGAAGGAAGAAGTACAGTGTGCTAGTACACACTGTGCAGTGTTATTTTCAAGGGATGAACCCTTACATCAGTAACAGAGCTGGGAGTCTTCACGTACATTCCAGGAGAAGAATAACTCTCACTTCTCTTGGGAAGAAAAAGAACTTTACAAGCACAGAAAATGCCTCAGAACATTAAAAAAAATATATATAAAATCTATCATTTGGATAGGTACAGAAATTGGCAGGAAGCAGTGACAAAGAGAATAGAAAGTATATGGAAAATGAAGAAAATAAATTCAATATTGAGGCTAAAATTTAGCACTCATGAGGAAGGACCCTGTTTAAAAACACATACAATTTGTGTGCATCGTGATACAATCTTTAAAAGCACAATCAGGCATCACCTCTCAAATAACAGCAATTCATCACTATGGGTGTATTTAAAATAACCCATCTCAGTGTACTTCTCTGTTTCCCAAGCAAACACTTCATCCAGAGCTCACACCATTTATTGACACTACCTTGGCTCATACAAAACTCTTGTATAAACATCTCATCTGAGGAGCCAACAAGTCTGCTCTCCATTTTTGTATCTGTCACAGTTAACTTTGAAAGAGCACACAGGGACTTACCTAGTTATATATTGATAAGTTGCCCTTTAAGGTGTTCTGAATTAAACATAACAAGCCACAGACTGTTTAGAAGATCAGGGGGAGCAAGTTATTGCTGGCAGCCTGCATCCCCCTCTAACAAACTCCTCCTTTTAATATTTAATATTTTATCCACATATCCTCCTCATGATTATAAACTCCAGCTTGGAATCGTGCACCACTAACGACTCTTCCCTCCATCATTCTGAACATTTGTTTTTGGGCAGAGATGGTGCCTGTCTTGCTCCTAGATGAACTTTTTTTCTGAGAAGCAATGCCAAATGTGTCAAATGAAATCCTGATGGCCAAAGAAGGGACAGGTTTTACAGAGATACTTTGTTTTTTAAACGACCCTAGTTAAGCGTACAGAGCATCTGTTGTGTACTGCTCCCTGTACACAGAATGGATATAGAGGAAAGTAATTTACATTAAAGTAGCACAGTGAGTGAGAAGAACACTCCTACCTCATTTGCCACAGCCTTCAAAAGCTGTGTGCATTTACAGAATTGCTAACTTCAGAAACATTTGCACTGTAGTCTCTCTTTCCAAGGATAAAATCAGATAGAAGAATTTAAAATACATAGTCAGAAAATTACATTGCTCTGGCTCAGTTTCACTTTTGCATTTATCAGCAGTCCTGAGAGAGTTTATCTCCTTTGGAAGAAGGGGCAAGCATCTCAGGATGAGTACAGGGATCTTGATAGGTCATGCAGAGAAAAGATGAGAAAGGCAAATGTCCAGCTGGAGCTCAATCTAGCCACTCTCATAAGGGACAACAAAAAATGTTTTTACAAGCACATTAACAATAAAAAGAGCCAGTGAAGGTCTCCATCCTTTACTGGATGCAGCAAGGAACATTGCAACCAATGAGATACTTAATGCCACCTTTGCCTTGTCTTTATTAGTCCCACCAGCTACCCCCAGGGTATTCAGCCTCCTGGGCTGGAAGACAGGGATGGAGAGCAGAACAACCCCAGGAGGATCAGTGAATGACCTGCTACAGCACCTGGACATTCACAAGTCCATGGGGC